>JAPYZO010000176.1:0-34601 GCA_030522905.1 Torymus flavipes | reverse complement strand
GTCGATGACAAGCAGCCTTGCTGACGAGGACTTCCAATCTTATGAAGAAATCGAAAAATGGGTTAACGAATGGATTGAGTCTAAAAACGCGAGTTTCTTTCGTGAAGGAATTTCTGTTTTACCGAATAAATGGAAAACCGTGATAGCTAAAGATGGCCAGCACTATCAATAAAATGTAATTGATTATTTCGTTAATTAAAAATAAATATTTATTTTTTACGCAAAAAAAAAGTTTTGTTAAAAAAAAGTTTTGTTTGTAGTTTTTGACATTGAAGCGCTCATTTCCCAGGAAAAGTAGAATTAAAGAATGATTTTCTTAAGAGGGTACTATACAGTCAAAAAAATCGAAAATGCATTTTTTTTATTTAATATTTTAAATATACATATTTAAATGTAAAGAAAATTTTCAGACAGAAATAATCAAAAGTTTAGAAGTTATAGTATATTTTTTAGTAAATTCTTTTGGAATAAGTACCGGACTGGCCAAAATGGAAAATAAAAAAAAAATGATTTTGAATTTACGCGCGGTTGCTCCCTTCCAGAATCGAGACTTCGAGTTATTCGAGTGGTCGTCCGCTAGGCGCTAGTTGCTACTCTCTTCAGATGTCGGAACACACGTGTTTTCATGCGTGATTTTGAATTTGCGCGCGGTTTAAAAAAAAGTTCCTACATTAGGTAATGGAGACAAACCACGTCAACTGAACCCCTCAATTTGCACAAAGTCGAAATACCATTAAACAAACACATAAACCTAAATGCCTTATCATTATAAATAGCTATGATTCAAAGGATTTTTGAAAATTTTATTTTTAGCAATTTATTATCATGCAATGAAAATTTATGGATATTTTAAATTAAAAACCTCTGGTAATATATTGGTGAAATTATCGCTCCTGTATGTATAGTATATCGTTTATTTACAAAAATTACACATTATTTCTTATTCTTGAAGTCCTTTATTAGCTGCTACTAATAATATGTTAACACAAAAGTACTATGTTAAGATATTAATAATTCAAAGTAGCCTACCTACCTGGTGCGCAACTAACAAACAAAATAACCGTAACAGCTAGAGAATTTTTTTTGTTGAAAATATAGTTTTTTTATGCTCTTTTGAATGCTATACCCATCCGATTCAAAAATTTAAATCCGATCATTATAAAAATTCAAAAATAAATTTTTTGTTAATAAAAAATTCGATATAAAACAAAAACGAATCAGAGAATCATAAAAAATTATTTTCTTCGCGAATTCGGAATAAAAAAAAATGAGATCCGTCCGGTTGAAATCGACCGCGTAGATCCAGAGATAAAGCGGCATACGTATATGCATGTATACATACACGCGCGCATATACTCACACACACACACACATCCATACAGACATTTTCTAAAATCATTTATTCAAACTTCTAACACCTCTAATCATGTTTGATGATTACTTTTTAACAAAACTTACTTTGAGTCAAGTTTTGACAGATTAGTCGAAGATAAAGTCATGTATTTACAGAGATTATATTAAAATTTTATACTTAATATTGTTTAATATGCAAATACTTTCCAACATAATTGTAGTTAAATAATTATTAAACTATTAACGTACCTAAAATAAAATTATAGTCGTATGAAACTTAAAAAGTAAAATAATTTACTCTTAGTGCGAATGTTAAAACGATAAGGTGTATTCCTGCGCTTATTTAATATATTCTTAAAATTTTATTTCTAAAAGAAATAAATATTGATTTGGATTGAAATAGCAACCAATATAAGTATCACAGAATTAAATAGTTCGTATATTGTGTTATAACTGTTTCATGTTTCTTTCAATAATGAAAATGAAGCTTTTATACATTTTTTCGTTAATACTACGTCTATGCGTTTTCGAAGTAGAATTGAAAAATCACGGTTTATCATTATACGTAGAAAAATGGAACGTATTAGAACAATTAACGTCAAAAATTTTCAGAGACTTAAAGTTCACTTATAGAATCATGATATTTTTATCAAACGAAAGAAATTATAAATTTTATTACAATTATTTCATAGCAAAGATATCGCAGGACATGTTTACGATAATCGCCGAAGCAGCGATGATATCAATGATTCCAAAGGAAATGCTGAATCGATATACAACAACTTGTATTATTTTAAGCAATATTGACGAAGGCGATTCGAAAGTGAATAGTATTATAAAAACTTTGGAATATAAGAGGTGGTACAATCCGCGACCAAAGTGCTTACTCATTTATTTTCACAATGCTGCGTAAGAATATGTTACGATATATATTTAAGTCTATCGCAAGGACGGCTTGGAAACACAAATTTTTAGATTTCACGGCAATTAGTGTCACCACAAGAGAAGTTTGTTCAACTAGCATCATTTATTACAATAATTATTTTAAAAAGTCACATGCACAGGAGCCTCTACACAACGAAGCAGTTATTTTCCCCGACAAGTTCCATTACGCAGACGGTTTCGTACTTAATATTTTAGCCAATAGTGGAATTATCTATGTAGACAAATTTGGCGATCTTCACGGTGGATCACCTATGGATAAAGCTGTGGTACCTTTAGTTTCGATTGCCCTGAAAAAGGCTAATTTTTCGATAAAATTGAAACGTTTCTTCGAAGCTAGAGAGAGCTTAGAAACTCAGAACTACAACAGCAAAGTGAATATATTTTTGAGGCCCACGCTTATAAACAGAAATAAAGTCTTTTGACAACTTTTAAGTGTAAATGATGATTGTCAGAAGGTTGTAGCGATTGTTCCTCTTCTATCAGATTATTCATTTATGAAATTGCAACATATCATTGCTTACGTAGGGATTGTGGTCATGATCACAATCGGTGTGGCATGTGCACGGAAATTTTTCTACTCATCCTACTTTTCCTGAGGAAGTAAATTATAGAGGTCACAGCGGTGTTTCATTGTCAAAAATCACAATCAACAATGAAAAATTATGAAACCAATCCATAAATATTAATAATATTATAGGAGAAATCAGAATAGTTTTTAGTAATAGAATAAATTTGTTTGATAATAAATTTCCTTTATTTAACATATTTTTTTTTATTTTCCTATAAAGAATTTAAGAAAATAAAATATCTCTACAAAAGATTTTGTAACAAGCTTCGGTTATGATTTATTTACAGGCGCTTTTCAACAATAATTTGTGTAACATGCTTTCACAGTAGTGTTTATGTATTCAAAGAGAAAACTAGAGGTATTATTAGCTAAACTGTGTAGCTAACGTCATTTTATGTTTACAGTTTTTATATTATCATTGAATCAAAAAATGAGACAGTAGTTTCTAAAAAAAAAAACAATAATGATTTTCATGTATGGTCATTCAAGTATTTGTCTCGAATCGAACCTTATGGTTTTTTTATTTCATCCCATTATACTTTACGCTGTTAACAGTCAAACAAAAATAAAGCTCTATATTTGTTTGTATAATATATGAGCCCAGCTCGTTTGCAATATCACAAGATCTACGATCAGTATCTGTGTCTATAGGTTTTTACAATTTTTTGGTAGCCATGAATTTATAAATACGTATTTAAAAGGGCGAGTCGATATTCTTTATAAACTGATCGGTGTCCACGAGGTCGACGAAATCCTTTACACCTTTCGATCGGACGGACAGTCCGATGCTTGTTCCATTTTCATGCCATTTTGCTTTCAACAATACGCAGCAACCCTTTTCTATAACATAAAAATATTAGGAAAATTACTGTCAGATAACTTGAATAAATTTAGCAATGCTCAATCAAAATATAAGATATCCATCGCGAAATATAAATAAAAAACCTCTATCTTTATTGTTTTTGTATTAAAAATAAAATAGCTTTTAAAGGTTAAAAACGCTAAAAAAAGGTTTCTATATTTAATTTCGACAATCTGGAATTAAAGGTTTTACTTGGCTAAACTTTTCTCATTAATTTAGTTTTCAATCAAGAAAAAATAACAAACAATTTGAAAATGTTAACTAATATTAATCAAACATAGAGATCATCGTTTGAAATTCATCATGCCTTTATACCTATCAAACCACTCTCGTGTGCAGCAGCAAGCTGGTTAACGACGCGTCGCTCGACCTCATGCTTGATCGAGCGCGCACCGTAGTGAGAGTCATAACCATCGGCGAGGATCGACAGCACTTCGCGGTCCCACTTGAGCTCGATCTTGTGGCGCTCGTGCGCCCGCAATGCCCAGGCCTCGAGTTCGCGTGCTACGAGTTTGATGAGTTCAGCGCGCGAGAACGGCAGGAAGTAAACGATCTCGTTGATACGACCAAGGAACTCGTCTCGTCGGAAGTGCGCTTTTAAGATTGGTCGGACCTGGAAAAAGAAAAAAGTTTACTGGTTATTTTGGATGAATAAAGTGATAATTTAATGAGGCGCCGGTTTTGAAATGGACTAAAAAGATCTAGAAAATATTGTTAGAAAGGCTTAAAGGAGAGTAAAATTTGGTCCCAGTTCAATCAATTTTTTTTTTTAATTTAGCTTACCACTTGGTCCTTGAAATTTCTCGAAATTTCTATATTTTCAGGTTCTTGGTCATCGCCGGCCTTGTCATCAAGTCTTTTTGTTAAAAGCCGCTGCGCTTCTTCTCGAAGTTGTATCGCATGCTCGGCAATTTCTTCGCTTGCCAGATTGGACGTCATTATGAAGATCGCATCTTTACACTCTATCGTTTTACCTTTTCCATCAGTCAACCTTCCCTGATTTTAAAATTTGTTGTTTGTTATAAAAAATGATACAAGAATAATACTCTGATATAATGTGATCGATGAATACGAACCTCGTCGAAAAGTTGTAGCAATACCGTGAGAACGTCAGGATGTGCCTTATCTACCTCGTCGAAGAGCACAACAGCGGACGGCGACTTTCTCAATAGTTTCGTTAACTGCCCGCCATCGTCGTGGCCAACATACCTTAAAAATTAAAAGTTATAAAATGATAAGAAAAATATTTTTAAGGTTTACAAAGGGAATTTTTCACAGTCATGAGTGTATTTTTTCTTTTATAAAGAGAAAATAAAACTGACAGGACAAAATTACATTGTTAATTCATAAAATATATTTTTTTTTTTATCAGATCAGATTAAGATTATAAAACTTATTCATTTAAAAAAATACAATTTGCATCCTTACTAAGTAATATATAAACCTTACTAATTTATTATAACTAACTATAAAAATTATATTTTTAATTTAATGAATAATTTCAATATTTCAGTACTGGTTGAAGATGACGTAATAATTTTGTTTTGTATAAATAGAAGGAAATTGTTTGTGATAAGATGTTATTCGTCTGGTCTTAATATACTTTTCTATATATAAGTTTATAGTCTCTGGTATCTCATTTTGAACTTTGACCAGTTGTCTCGCATTTTTTCGTTTTTTATGAATATCACTTTTTAATTATCGAATCACGTTTCTCGCGAATAAAAAGGAATGCAATTTATCTTTTGAAAAAATTCATGCGTTGAATGAAATGGGATTTCTTACGATTTAAATATTTTTAATTAATATAAAATAAAGTTTGAGAATTACCCAGGAGGAGCTCCAATAAGTTTAGCAACTTCATGCTTTTCTTGATATTCAGACATATCAAGTCTGATGAAAGAATCTGCTTTGTTTCTATGAATATATGCTGCTAATTGTTTTGCCAATTCTGTTTTTCCAATACCAGAAGAGCCCAGAAATAAGAAGACTAGAGGATGTTCTTCATCAATCCAACCATTTTCTTTTCTCCTTATAGCTGCAAAATACATGTATCAAGAAATTATATATTTTATATGAATATTTTATGTAGCAAATATTTAAATAATGTTATATAAAATACAAGTTATATATAAAAGTAAGAAATTAAATGGGACAAAAACGTTACTTGATGCTACAATTGAAATGGCTCCTTCTTGACCAACAATATGTTGCTTTAATCGTTGTTCCAAGGGAAATCTTCGCCTTTCTTCAGCTTCCTAAGCAAAAAATTGATTGTCACTTTTCTTATATAAAAATAAAAGTATATAAATCAAAGACTATTAAATATTATTCAAAGAACTAACTTTTTCTTTTATCAATTCATCATACTTCAACGCATGTTTTATCAACATTTCCTCTATATCCTTATCCATATAGGCATAGTCTACAGCTCTGCGTCCAGCTTCATTCTCAACTGTTGGATCTGCGCCAGCATCCAGCAAAGCTTTTACGCATTCTTTGGACCGAGACAAAACAGCATAGTGAAGAGCTGTGAAACCTTTAAAAGTTGCCCTAGCAATCAATCTGTCTGAGAATTCTTCTTCTCGTTCACTCAGTACTAAAATATACAAGATGCAAATATTGTACTTGTAAACAAATAAATAAACGTTACCTAAGCAAAAAAATACTTTACCATCTGAAGGGTGCATACGTTTCTCCATAGCAGTTTTGTAGACATTAATAAAATCATCACCAGCATCGATGTTAGCTCCCTGCTGAACAAGATACCTAATTGCTTCTACTCTTCCATTGATTGCAGCTGTCTGTAGTGCAGTCCAGCCCAATGGATGTCTTTTATTTACATCCACTCCACTTTCCACTGCCTGAAAAAAATAATAATTGATTTTCAAAATGGTCTCTGACTGATTTGATAGAATAAACTTTTAAATATACCTTTTTTAAATCTGGAATATTGCCATATTGTGCTGCTAGAAAAAACCTCTTCTCTACAAGAATAAAACATCAATAAGTATACATATACAATGTTTTGAACATTTATTTTTAATTTCTTTATATATGTTATTAAAGACAATTTAAAATAGTATTCATGAATTTTCATGTATAAGTGCAAAACATACATGTGTGATATAAAAAATCATGATCAATGAAAACCCAAACAATATCTTAAAATGATGACAGATGAGTTGCATGGTTAGCTAAATTATAAGTTATTCAAGCAATAGAACTTTACAGAATATTTAAGAAAGCTTAAACGAACAAAACTCAAGTCCTACCTAACAAATTATTAGGGTTTTCGCACAGCGTTATTGTCAGACCCAGCCCACTCAGTATTAAGCCCAGCCTCCTCAGGCTCCTGTCTCCCTTTGCTCCCTTCTCCCAACTGCAGCTCTTCTCCTGGCCAAATCTTGTCCACCTCTCATCCATAAACTGAGAAGCAGGTCGTGCAGACGCCGCTACCCTAGGGCACAGCAGTGCATAACCTCTCTTCTCTACCGGACGACAGCTTCTGCTCCGAAACGTCGGCATCTCGAGGCTCCTGGCCTTCCTGGCCAACAGGCGCAACCTTAGGTGCGACATCGTGCGCGTGTCAGCAACGTCTCCTGCAGCGGTCTTTCCTCATCCTCGTCCTGCGGGCTGCGAGTAGTATACGCAAGCGATCCCAGTGTAATGTTTTTCGGAAACAGCAGACTATACACTGCAGCGCGCGTCGCGGTGACGCAATCGTTGACGCTCGAGATGCAAGCGCATGCAGATAGAGCGAGAGATGGGACCGGTTCTTAAAATAAAACGATTATGATCATGAATTAAATACTTTGTAGCCCGAATGCGTGTTTCGTCATATCGGTACCTCCCATCGCCTATGCGACGCTATTTCGAAATGTCATGTCGATTTGCATGCTTAATAGGGTAAAATGATTTCAGGTGCAACCCTTCGGAGCTTGATCCAAGCTCGTCGCGGATTCGTAGGAGAGTAATCGATGATGATTCACGAGCAGCACGTGGCTAGGTTAAGGGGGCATTGTTATTTCAACGTTCTGGCTCGGATCGATGCCGAATTATTCATTCAAGAACGCGGGGAGAAGTATATAGCCTTGTCCTGTCCTGCGTCGAAAATTTCCATGCCGAGGGAGAACTTTCTGGAATAGAATATAGGTATAGAATACATGTCCTCGTTCGATTTTTCGAAAACGCCGCGTGGACCAATCGATCGCGCGCGCGTTCGTTTCAAATTCCGCGCGCGCGCATCTCCATAACCTCAAAATTGACCCCCCGTTCTTATCATATGCCGTTGATAAACAGGGCGTCGTTCGTATCCCTTCGATTTTACGTCGAAGAAATGCTTGAACCTACGAGATTATGTTGCTGATAGCGGGAAACAAAGGAACGAAGGGTGAATAGGGCTGCAGCCGGCCGACGGCTGGCGCCGGTTCGTGGAAGGGCGGAACGGCGACTTCCGTCGTCGCGAAAGCCCGAGAAGCGTAGGCTGCGTATGTTCCAGAAGCTTCCAGAGCGCGGCGCGCGTGTGGACAGTGAAACGCGCGGACCGCCAGAGCTGAGAGCGATAACCCAACCGCCGCAGTTGAGCAGAAAGCGCCCGCGAAGCGCGACGACGAGCCGAGAGCGAGTCAAATCATCAGCGAGTCTCTTTTATCCCTACTGCGTGTGTGCGTTTATAGGTGTGTACTAAGTATACTCTGTCTGCACTGCGTGTGTGCGTGTAACGAAGCACAGCAAAAGATATTTAAGTACCCGGGCGACGTTTCGTTCTGCGACAGTGCGATTTCGTCGATTCAACACCCAGATAAAACGTTCTGAAGTCGACCTAACCTATCCCGCCGGCGAGGACAGCGAGCAAAAGCGGAAAGTCATCGTCAGGAGAGAGAGAGAGAGAGTGGAGCCTAGACACGTGCCGAGCAAGGCGAAGCGCGACATATAGCTAACCGCAGCCATGGCGGCGATGTCCGTGATAGGAATCGACTTCGGTAACGACAACTGCTATATCGCCGTGGCGAGGGCCGGCGGAATCGAGACCATCGCCAACGACTACAGTCTTCGGGGCACGCCGTAAGTTTTCCTCTCTTGTACGCTTCCACCTCCCCCTACTTATATCTCCGTCTCACTCTCGCTCGCTCGTGCGAGCGCATCCATAAGCCGGCTCGGCAGATTTTCGTTTCTGTACGCACGAGGTGAGCAGATGAGCACCTTATCTCGCTCGGCATTTTCGGCAGTTTTTGCGGCTTATGTAACCTTGTGTAAAGTCCAGCGGTGTTATAGGGAACGGCTCCGATTTGTAAAACGTGCAGAAACGTAATGCGTAGAAGTTTTGTTGGTCATATAGAGCTTGGAGTCTCGTGGGCATGAGTGATAAGAGGATGAATGGCCAATGGAAGTAGATACAGGATGAATCTATCAAGACTCGTATCTGGTTTATATACTCTGTGCGTTGACATGAGTTTCAAGAGGGCCTGATTTTAAGTTTAGCTTTGGTCGTGTAGTACTGTAGCTTACTCTTGGCTTGAGTTCTAGAAGATTGTATATCTAAAGTTTGTGTCATCTTATAAAAACGTTTATAAACGTTAAATTTGTATAAGTAATTAGTGAGGTTTTATAAATGTAAGATCTGGATATGTTTTATGTAGATATAGGATGGGCCTAACAAGACGACACCCAAGACATGCTTCGAGAATTAGAAATCTCATGGATTTGAACTCAAATACAATCACATATTTTAAAATATTTTACAAATATTAGTAGCTTGTTAAAATCCAATTGTAGTCGATAGAACATGGTGTAACTTGTATTGGAATTTACTCATCCCAGGCATTTAGCTGTGATAATGTTGTATCAATACTATATTTTGTTGCAGATGACCCTTTTACTGAAAAGCAATCACTCAGTCTTATCAAATTTTCTGCGTAAAAAGGGAATGGTGTATAATTATATAAAGTTTATAATTCTTTTACTATTTTAACTGTTGTTGTTGAGATAATTATATCACTTTAATGCCTCTCTAATCTTCTTGTCAGAAATAACTTCAATTAGTTTATTTTAGATTTTATATATATATGTGTGTGTGTGTGTGTGTGTGTGTGTGTGTGTGTGGGTGTGTGTGGGTGTGGGTGTGTATATTGTTTATTGATTATTGTTTAAAGATAAATATAGATAAGTCATCTACTTAAACTACTTAATAATATAAATACTATTATAATTGTTTCAAAAGTTCTTTTCAAGTGTCGACTTTTTATATCTGATTTAAACATTGATGACTTTAATTTTTTTTTTTTTTTTTTTTTTTTTTAATACTTTGTTATCTACTTTGTCAAAAAATTTATTTTAATTCTCCTGTTACTTTTGCAGAGTAAATTTCCATTGGTATTCACTTTTTTTGCTATATGTATTAACAAATTGCTTTAGATAGTATTTTAAAATAAGAAGTAATTTTTTTATTTTTCAACTTGCGACTCATTAAAGATAATAAGGAAGAAATATCTCCGTCAATAATTAAATAACTAATATATAATTATTATAAATAATAATATATTTGTAATTGTCAATAGTAATGCCAGTTAATTGAGCTTTATGATCCGTATAAGCAATAGTTTCCTTTTTTTATATTATTCAGGGTCAACATGCATGAATAAATACAGAACATTTTGTATTAGGACTTACAGCTTATAAAACTGGAATTGAAACCACCATAGCTTTGACGTATAACAGATATAAAGCATAAGAATTAGAAGTAATAAGACTTTAAAAATTCAAAGTGCTGATTTCTTATTTTGCTCTGATTGGTTATCAATATTGTTGACTAATTATTTATTGGCACAGCTTCAATTTGAACTTTTGATTAATTATTAAAACTAATACGTTACTATCATTAGTAAATGTATCATGTCTTTGTTTCTTCAATTAAATAAATAATACGTAAATGGTATTTCATATTATAAATTATGAATCCATTCAGACATGAAGCATAGTGTCGACTAGGTCAATGTACTAGTACTTTCCTGATGTTATATAAAAATGCAAATCACTCACACGTCTATGTAGATATGTCTGCGTTGTGTCATGATTAACACATTAAGTTACAAATATCCCAGCAGTTAATGTATGCATGCCTTCATTTTAGTTATGATATTCCATATTAATGTCTAATGCTTATTTAAATTCATATTTTTAATGCTAAACTACACCTGTTTATACCTTTATTTTATAGATTGGCATGTTTTTTCAATGCAAGAAAAATTCTGAGTTTGTTTTAAGAGGTTATGGAGAATGAAGGTGCTGTGTTATAGGGGCAAGGTCGTTGCATTGGAAACATAGATCCATTCTTTGATATTAAATTTTTTCCATCATTACACTGTCTTTCTGTTTGCTTGATGTTATTACTCAAAATTATGACACTTAAATTAATGGAATCAATACTTTTTATACCAAATGCATTTTTGAATATTTTAGTAACAGCATCAATTTATCTAATTATTTTTTAAATTCATCAATTTAATTCTGCATAAAAATTTTTATACACTGCCAATATTGTATTAGTACTCATTGTTCATTGGGTGATGCATTAGAGTCTTTGTCAAAGCATTATGTATGTGCTGACTTGTGATGGAAAATTGATTTTGCAATATTGAATGACATTCATACTTCTAAGCTTCCTGGTTATCTTGAAATGGCCATTGCCATAAAGGTAAAATTATTAATTTTCAAACTTTTTTTACTCTGTTTCTACAAAACAAACATCTGATATATTCTGTTTTATTCTTCGAGGCTTATTATCTTATTCTTGAATAAATTCATGTCAGTCATTTATGTTAGTAGTATAAAATTTCCAACAGCTAAAATGGATTACACATTAAAATTCTTAACAAAAAAAGATCAAAGTTAAAAAAAACATAACAAAATTACATACATAATTTTCTGAAAAAAAAAAATAATAATAATAATAATAATTACATGACAAATATGTTTGTCACATTTTTACAGACTATTATCGCATTTGCCGAACAAACCGCAAATCGCGCGAGAGTATTTTACAAAACCAAAACACGAGATTATACGACGCGCGGTGCCGAACAGCCACGCGTCCGTGTATTACTGTATTTTCTTCCGGTCGATAGATATACGTATATACGCTCGGCCCAAGAGCGCACGCACACACATACACACACATGTACGCATACACCTTCTGTTGCTATGATGGAATAATGACTAAAACGAGCTTTTCTGAGGAGTTCCGATCTGATTTTCGATTGGATTTGAGTTTCAGTTCGATTCTCATTTGGAGTGGAGTATAACAATTAAATGGGGATTGTTTGTACAGAGCGGATCGGATGAATGTTTACATGCTTCATGAAAAAATATTTTATTCTTTTTTATTAAAAGACAACTTAGAAAATGATTTACAGCATTTTATAAATACAATTTTAATTGTATTTCTCTTCATTCATAGCGTGAAATATTCATAATTTGAATTAAAAAAATAACTATATATATATATATATATATATTTTAATATTTTATTAAAGTACATCTAAAACGTTTGCAAGTCCTGTGCAAATTTTATATAATTGTATTGACTGAAAAATCAATATAAAGTATAAAATTCGACTTATCCAATGATAATATATTATTAATAAACAATTAACTAATCTGGTGTCAGTGTGTCTTCCGAATTCCTAAAAAGAAATCCCAAAGTTAAAACAATGTTCCTAAGTAAATAAATAACTTATTTCGGGTTTTGTTCTCGGATATTTTTTAATTTTTAACTTTTGCAAGTTATTTTTATCATTTTTATTTTTAACTCATTATCATGAAACGGAAGCAATTGAGATAATTTTGAAAAACTTAATAACCAATTTAAATATGGAAAAAATTCATGTTTGGAATCTGTAATTATTCCGAAATTTCTTTTCTAACATAATTATATGTAGTCATACATTTCTTAATATACTTTTAGAATTTAATTTTTCTTTATCTTCATTTTGACATATCAATACATACATGGACAAATTTTCTTACAAAAATATACTAAGTATTGCAACGCTGAAACTAGAATATTCTCTCATTAAAATTACCGCAATTTCAAATCAACATCGCGACGTCACCAACATTGTACAAATCCTCATACTCTCGCTTCAAAAAACATGTATTCTTTCTCGCCCAGAACACTTAAAAAATCCTCCCGCGACTCGTCTCTCTCTCTCTCTCTTGCCACCCACACGTGGTCAACGTCCACGCGCACGCATTACTCACTCGGGTCTCGGGGAAAACGGAGCTTGCCGGCCTTGTCTCGTCCGCGCGCGGCCTTTTTTCGCGCGAGCGACCGACCGAAAAGGAATAGCTGCGCGCGTCTATTTAAAACAAATGACTAACGCCCCTTGCGTGCGTGTGCGTCGCGCGCTGCATGGCTATCGTTGTGTATATCGATCTGATAGCGGAGTGTGCATGAGGGGGAGTATCTATATAGTGTCTTGGTTGAGGGGATAGATGGACGGATTCGGACAGTCGTTTTCGAAATTTTCACGTGGAGGTTTCCGTGTTGTGTAGAGAGGACGATGACGTGGGCTTTTTTGGGAGATCTGCGTGTTTTTTTTTTGTTTTCCTTCGATGATGGGTTGGGTCTTCTATGGTATCGAAAAGATGGAATGTTTTCGACGGAAATCTTGAAAAGATGGTCGTTTTAAATATAATGATGGTTTTGAAGTTTACAATGGGAGATGTTCCGAAAAGAAATTTATGTATAAAAAGTTGAAATAATTTTGGTATTCTGAAGACATAAACTTCAGGCCCACTTTCAAGTGGAATTTCAAATGTTAATTCCATATGCATGCATCACGAATGATGTTCAAAAAAAGGGAGGGATCGATATTTTCTAAACGGTTGTTTTCTTCTGCGCTTGTATGGTAAAGAATCAGCTGGGCGGGTTGTATCCGTGGGAAACTTTGCCCGTTGCCTAGGTGATAACGGAGGCGGGTTACGGGCAGCACTGTGAAGATGTGCCCCGGGCGCTATCTATGCGGTTATGTATATAATACAGCGTTAGTTGGCTTAGATAAGTTTTTAAGTGAAACAAAGGTTCTTATTTACTATAGTTTGCTATTTTTTATTTCAATGTGGTTTCCGATTTGGGTATATCTGCATTAGAGAAGTTGCAAAATGGGTGGATTTTTTATTAGGCGATAGATGTATCCTGTACCCTTTTGCAAAAATTTTATGTATTTTTAGAATTTTTCTGAATGCAGCTTTTTATTAATTAATGTTAGTTTTGTTGACAAAGTGTATATACCAAGTATTTACCTAAAAGGTTCCAATGCAAAAAAAAAATTAATGTAGATTTAGAAATTCTTAATAATTTTGTCCTAATTTTCTAATATTAATTAACGTTTCTTTGGCAATAAAATATGAAACTTCGTTAATCCTTGTCATCGCAGGTACATTGAAAGAATTTACAGAAATCGCATATAGAAATGGTTGAAAATAAAATGGTCATTTATCATCTTTTTATAACACGATGAAAGTACAAATACATATACGCAGATAATAAATTTATCAATACAAGTATGAAGTTGTTGTTTTTACAATTATCTATATTAAAGAAAAAAAATGTTCAAAACATTGAAGCTATTTAAAAACTTTGAACATTTTAAAAATATCCATTCGTGATCCGTTTACTTTTAATTGCCAAATCACGAAACTAAATTCACGACAACGAGAAATGAATTCCTAACTGCGCAAAGAAAGTTATACTTTTAAGCCATTCGAAACATGTTTGAGCATTAAAGGCTTAATTATGTCAGCCAACTACTCATCAACACCCACGCGTGTAACTACCCTGCAAACCACTCCCCGGCGCTTGCCAAACAACTATACCTACCGCATACACGAAAATAAACGCACCGAGTCATCGCACGACATCATCATCACGTTTCCGTATATTTTCTTCTTGCAGATCATGCGTGGCGTTCTGCGGCAAGAACCGCATACTCGGCGTGGCGGCCAAAAATCAGATGGTGACCAACATGAAGAACACGATATACGGCTTCAAGCGGCTCCTCGGCCGCAAGTTTAACGACCCCTTCGCCCAGAAGGAGCTACAGTCGCTGCCTTACCGGACAACTCAGCTGCCCGATGGCGGTATTGGTATTCACGTGAGTATTATGTACACGCAGAGATTTTGAAAATTCTTTTTTTGTCAATGGGGGTTGTTTGACATTAGGGGATTTTAATTGCGCGCCAGAAATGTTGCTGACTGCTTATTATAGGCTGTCTCATTTTATCGATCGTGATTTATGAGAGGGTTGGCTTTGGTAGGTAGATCAGCCAAGTTTCACGTTCACAGTCAACCATGTTATTTTTTTAATTAATTTTTACGCTAATATTAATTACAGTATTATACCATATACGTAAAACTCTTGATGTTGAAATAATATCCTCACATCTCGAGCAAAATTTCTACTTGACATTCCAAAATGTGGGAAATAGCCATTTATTTATTTATTTTTAACCCTTAATACAGACAGTATAATTAAATTTAATTACAAACGGAAATGGCTTGATGAATTTCCAAAATGGTGAAGAAACATTTCAGAAAAGAAAATTTAAAAAACCGCAGGTGATATTTAAAACTCAAAATTGATTACAAACCAGTCTCAATATCTATTGTACAATAACGTGGATCTTTCACCAATTAAAGAATGATAAACATAATAACCATCCTACCCTCATCCATCCTACACCGCCTTCCGAAACTTCATAATTGCCAGTTATTTCGAGTCTGCGCAGAAGACTTCGACGACGCTGCACTTAGATTTTCCTCCATCTCAGGCATCCGCAGCCGTCGTCGTCGTCGCGCCCGCGTGCAACACGATATGACGCCGCGGGGGCAAAGTCAGCGCGCTGGCGCTCCGCCAGACGGACGCAGTTTTATTCGCACTCAATTGGAGCGACGGGGGGCGCGGTTATTTTAGATTGCGCGCGAGGGAGAAGCATGTAGTAATATGTAAGGATAAATTTTTAGTATATATAGGGTTATTGAGAATGCCGGAAGGGTTGTGTGTTTGGAGGGAAGATGGGTGATAACGTAGATATCGCGCGATGCCCTGGTAAGATCGTCGTATCTATTGTATGTCAACAGCGCCTTCTTTTTTTTTTTATCAAAATAAATAAGAACGTGCTATTTTTGGGCTGATCAAAGATACCTGTGCATTCAAAATATTCTTTTAATGCTGATATACTCGCGATTATGTGAAAATAAAAATATATCTTTTGCTTCCCTGAGATTTTACTGTACCTTTTAAAACTCGCTATCTCGATGCTAAATACAGCCGATTCGTAAAAATAGGCTTCTTATCGTAAGAAGTCTGTAAATAGAATAACATACCGTAAAGCGCCGGAAAAATGCATCAAGAAAACAAAATCATTTGATTTTAGTGAATTAATTCAAACATCAAAACCAGTCTACTGATTGTTTATAATTTTACAATAAAAAAAAATAAAGAAGATTTTTATAATCAAAAAATAAAGAAGATCGAAAGAAGTATATATCATGCACCAAGTAAAACCAGCAACCGTCGCGCTAAAGTTGAAATCCGAAGCTTGAGAATCTAGATCAGCATAGCGGCGATGCAGTTGCGAGAGCGAGAAACAACCACCGCTTGAGCTCCGCGCATCGCACGCACGCAGTAGCAGAGCAGCTACTTACCTATCGATTTTTCCCCCAGCAAATCTTATGCCAAGTGTGTCACTTTTTTCCAAATCTCCCGTCCACCCCGCTTTAAAAGATTTTGTAAACGTCAGATGCTTCGTTTTCATTGAGACAGTAGAAAACTTTTAAAGAAGCTTTAGCAAAGGTCACACGTTTACCGATTCGTTTGCAGTTTTAATTGTTTTCTTTTGCTACCTTTTTGTTAATCATTTCTCGTTATAATTAACAGGAAGAAATTGATAACTCCGCTAGTTTAATTTAAATGATGAAATAATCAATTTGGAAATCTGTGATTAGATGCGAGCTTCATAAAAAATGACAATCCAAGTTTATGGCAGTTTCATTTCTTACATATAGAAATTCAAATATCTTGTTTTAGCATTTATGTATAGCTTCTCAATATATTCTCAAAATATTTTAAGTTTTGAATAAACTCAGCATAAAATATCTTGAATTTATTAAAAACTTTCAATCCTGAAATTCATTAATACTTATTTTTAATTAAACATGTTAAATTTTTCATTTTATTGTACACAATTCCATTCCTGTGCATAAAATACACTTTTAAGAAAAAAAAAAAAACCTTTTGCTAATAAGACTTTTTTCCAATCTCAAACAACCCTTCAACCCCGCTTACCACAAACCGCTAAATTCCATGTCATCTCTGTCCCCCCAACAGGTACAGTACCTCAACGAGGAGCACGTGTTCACGCCCGAGCAGATCACAGCGATGCTCTTCACCAAGCTGAAGGAAATATCGGTAACGGCGCTCCAGACGGCAGTTAACGACTGTGTCATCTCTGTGCCGTCGTACTTCACACAAGCTGAGCGTCAGGCTCTGCTCGACGCGGCGCGCGTAGCCGGCCTCAACGTGCTCCGCCTCTTCAACGAGACCACTGCCACCGCACTGACCTACGGCATCTACAAGCAGGATCTGCCGGCCACCGACCAGGCGCCCAGAAATGTCGTCTTCGTCGACTGCGGCTATGCTAGCCTCCAGGTGTCCATCTGTGCCTTCCACAAGGGCAAGCTGAAGGTAAGATAAATCTATCGAATCGTTTTTGAGGACGCTTTTTTCGTAGCGTTAATTTTTCAATCTGAAATATTATGATAGCAATTTTTTTCTGTTAAATTTAAATATTATTCTAGTTTGAAAAAGTACTTCTCTCATTTTATTCCTATCCTATAGGTCTAAAGTTTACAACATTGGAGTGCAATGAAATGAAAAAAAAATTAATTTTACTTCAAGGTTATGTAGTTAACATTAATTTTATACGTAAATTTAGTGTTTTATATTCATTATAAAATAACCTTATGACAAAGGTTTTCTTTTTACATAAAATTTCCATTTTTTAATAATATTAATTAATTGTAAAAAAATTAGTATGTTGCATTCATTAAAATCTTCATTTACACACTGCACTTATCATTGTATCGAACTCCACGATATCAAATAACCTTTAAATTCACCAACAGATGCTGGCAAGCACGGGAGACAGTCAAGTGGGCGGTCGCGAGATCGACTCCATCCTTGCCGACTACTTCTGCAAGGACTTTCAGGCGCGCTACAAGATCGATGCGCGCAGCAATCCGCGCGCCTACCTGCGCCTCCTCAGTGAGGTGGAGAAGCTGAAGAAGCAGATGTCAGCTAACTCGACGAAACTGCCCATCAACATCGAGTGCTTCATGGAGGAGAAAGACGTGCACGGTGATCTGCAGCGCGTCGACATGGAAAACATGTGCGCCCACCTGTTCAAACGCGTCGAGAGCACGCTCAAACAGTGCCTCGCACAGTCGAGTGAGTGACTTTTTCTCAGCGAGGGGGTTGTGTGGGTTTATTGGCTTGTGTGGGGAGTTTTTTTAGTAGCTTTTGAGTATTGTTTGGCTTTTACGATCACGTTTGATCGTTTATTTTATTCGGTTTATTGCAAAGTTATAAAAAAGTGTACAGTTTACAATGAGAAAGCGCTAAGCATTTTAATATTTTAAAACGGTAAATTTAATATCAAAGTATAATAATTTTATTGTAGTTTATATTGAGGATGTAAGTTTTAAAGTTTATGGCAATTCTTAGTTAAGATTTTGTAATTTTATATTTAACAGTGAGTGGGAGAAAGTATGTTGATGTGATAAAACTTCGTTTTTTATTTGAAGCTCAAGTATGTTTGATAATCCTTCTATAAGTAATTAAAGTTTAGGTTCTCCTTGCTTTATTTTCTTATTGTTTGGTACCATGCAATACCTTAGTGGTTTTTATACATTATTGGGATTAATCTGCAAATGTAGTATAAATGTTATTAAAAGTAATGCCGAGGAATAAAAAAGATATTAAAAAAGCTTTTTACAAAACATTTACTCAAACAATCAACTTTAGTAAGGAATTGGTAATATCATTTACTTCATTGTAAATAGTTATTTATTTGATCGACTAAATCTATGTAGATTGATGTTCTCACATTTTCCTTTATTACCTATCAGTATTTCCATTAATTTTCTAACTTCTCCAATAATTTCCATTTTACAATAATCGCAACCATCATCAATTTACAGAGCTAAAGCTTGACGACATCCACTCTGTGGAGCTGGCCGGTGGCTCGAGCCGTGTGCCCGCCATCAAGAAGGTGATTGAGGACGTCTTCGGTAAATCGTGCTCCACGACTCTCAACCAGGACGAGGCGGTAGCGCGTGGTTGTGCTCTCCAGTGCGCCATGCTCAGCCCTGCCGTACGCGTGCGCGACTTCGCCGTCACCGACATTCAACCGTACCCGATCAAGCTCACCTGGGACGCCAGCCAGGGCGAGGCTGGGTGAGTTACATAGATAAAATAGTTTCTTGGACGTTTATCCTCGATATGTTTACGGTTTTTTATCGTTTGAAACATTACGATTCATCTGGAAATGTAGGAAAATTTAAAAAAAAACGAGGAAGAGTTTTGAATATGTAATATTATTGGGAATTCCATAGAGTTAAATATGTTTTATGTTTTCATTTGTTACATTATTTTAATTAGAACGCGATGTTTCAGAGAAATGGAAGTCTTCGAACAAAATCATCCTATTCCCTTCTCCAAGATGCTCACGTTCTACCGTTCCAGTCCATTCACCTTAACTGCCAGTTATAGCCATCAGCCACCGGCTTATCCTACAAGCAACATTGGTAAGATTATTTATTTATTTTTATATTTACATTTTTAAATATTAAAATACATTTGGTTACTTCAATAAATAATAAATCAGTTGACGAAATCAATTACTAAAAAATCTTGTTGTTTATTTGCAGGAATGTTTACCATTAAAGATGTGAAGCCTAACAAAGAAGGCGAGTCGTCAAAGGTCAAGGTCAAGGTCAGGATAAACCTGAACGGAATTCTTACAATAGCCTCGGCTTCTCTCGTCGAGAAGCGTGAACCCACGCAACAAGAGAAAGAGGAGGAGGAGCAACAGCAACAGCAGGACGGCATGAATGCCGAGCAAGCGACGCCCGATCAAAAGAGCGACAAGACCGACCAGGATGCTCAGGCGAAGGAACCACCTGCGCCAGAGGTAAGAGCTCCGTATTTTTCTCTTCTCTTATTTCCTAAAAAGTTTTTCATGTTCGTTTAAATAGGAAGTTCTAACTATATCGAGCACGTTCAATTTTAGTTTTTGAAACGGTTTTGCTTTCTTGCAATTCAAGGAAAAATAGAGTGAATTTTGAAAAATAAAAAAGTTGAATAGCAATTGAATTTTTTAATTTTATCATTTTTCTTATATACACTTTCAATCGTATCAGACTTTTGGAATCAAGAAACAAAATCGTTTCTACTAACACTATCTTTGTGTCTTTGAAACTAAATTTTGTCAACAAGTCCTAAATCTAAATGTTATTTTTCTCGTCAACTTGCAATACGCTAAACCCATCTTAATACTAATTTAAGTAATGCATCGACGCAAACACAGACCGTCATTTAGTGATCGTAGCGAAAGAAACAAAAGTCGATGTTGAAGTTAACTGCATCGTACTGTAGAGAATGATCACGATATTACGTTTAAAGTACATACGCGTACATATGCGTGCACATAGACTGGCCAGAGGAAATATTACGCAAAGAAGAAAGAAAGAAAAAAAAAACAAAACGTGTGTTGTCTCTGTTATGATCTAGGTGAAAGTGGATAAGATGCGGCGGAACTCAGATGACGATGAAGCCAAGGGCTCGTCCTACTCCTCCAGGATAAAGAGTGCTTTTACTTGGTTCAGCTCGGTACGCGACACACACTTATTGCCACTTACTTGGACCCATACGCGTACACACTCTCTACTCTCAATTTGTTGTGTCTTGTACGTTTTAACGGCAAAAAAAGAGATGACGAAAATTATACGCACTTGTGCTGAATTTCGCTTGTTTAGTTTCACCTTTTCTCTCTTTTCTCTAAAAAAAGAATGCATGTACATATGATAATCACACGGAGATGAGTCATAATATTGCATAAATTCATTTTTCAAAATATAAATGGGTAGAATAGCTGTAAATGGAAAATAACGTGTAATATAACATTTATTCATTCAAAGCCTTCTAGATATTGAAATAAACGTTATTTTTATGAAAAATACTGAACTGAAATATTAAAAATGAATTTATACAATATTCGCCATGTTCCTCTAGCAAGTATTAGTATCAGTACTTATATATAATAATCATTGTGTGTACTGTTCGTAATCTTTCCTTTAGAATTCCACTTACTTAATTTTTTTTACTTAACTTCCAAAAAGTATATTAGAAAGATGTTTTAAAAATATCTCTGAAATTGTTCACTATTTATGTTTGCATTTTAAATTTTTTTAATCTTCGCGCGGAATTATTTTTTTTTAAGGTGTCAAATAGTTAATTTTTTTTAATTAATGTAAAAATACGTCTTTATGCGAAGTACTTATATTGTAATATTGAACTCGGAAAGTAAATATTTTGAATGTTTTTTGGTAGATTAAATAACACTTATATTAGCTCTTTTAGCTTTGGAAAATTTCAAATCTTAAAAAATACGTTTTTTGAGAGTTCAATCTGTTTTTAAAAGAATCTTTATTCAAACGATGAATTTTTGACGTTTCAATCTAAATGTAATGCTATTTAAAAATCCGTTTTCAACTGAATTTTTCGTGCATTTTTCATGATCACAATTATGTTGTGTTTCTATTTTGTTTTGTTTTTATTTTTTGTTAATAAGAGCCAAGTAGGAAGATTAATCGCGATCTAATTGCACGCAATACACTTTTTTCACAATCGGTCATTTTCGGAAGGTTGCAGCATGAAATTCTACATGATTGCTACTAGTCAAACTTATCTAAGCTTTTTCGTACCTGCAAAGCTCAAATCTTTGGTTTATAACTATTGAGTGTATCGAATGCTTAAGAAAGCCTAACGATGAACATTTTCAGTGTTAAAAAAAATACCAAATTACGATCATTTCTTTCATGATATTGGCTTTATGTAAAATTGTTTGTAAATTAGGAAAAAAATTGAAAGAAATTTGGTGCGTTGCATATGGGTCCAAGATAAAGTTGTGTCACGTGCTGTCTCTCTCCTCCCATTTTTTTAATTCTTTTTTTTTTCAATCTGATGAAAGCAGTGTAGTGACTGTATCACAACATGCAAACGAAACTGGACTATGAAGAATTATGATTTAAATTTGGTTCCAAATTTCTGAGTTGGCTCTGTTCCTGTAACATGCGAGTTTTATAAATTTTGTTTGTTTAATTTATTGTTTTTTTTTTATTTTTTACAATTATAACATACCACATGCTAAAGAAATGCATTGATTGCATTTGAAATTTTTTTTAGATAGCATTATATTTCAAGACTTGAGTCCTCCTCGTTTGAGGAGAACATCTTTCATACAGACTAATGCATTTTACTATTACTATTATTATTATTATTATTATTATTATTAACCAAAAACATTTTCACGCAAGTTCATTATACTTTAATCGTGCAAGTTGCTTTGTGTCAGTTACTGTTCTTACGTGCGACGCTTCTCCATACAGTTAACGGTCTCCTTTTTTTGTTTTACTGACTTGATATACGATCGAACCTTCCGCAGCTTAGAAAAACAGAAAAATTTATATTAATTAATATTTGACGATTCGATTATGCGGTAACGACAAAGATTCACGTGTTGCGTGCGAACTATGTTTCAGGGCGACGAGAAGGGCGAGGATGGCAAGGGCAAGGTAAAGGTGCGTCACATCGACCTGCCCATTGAGGTGCGCGGACATGGCCTGTCCCAGAAGGATCTCGATAATGCTCTCGAGAAGGAGGTAAAGTTTTGCATTAATTTGATTTATTGTTCCTTTTATTTCAGCGTATAATGGGTTTACTTAGTCTCTGTTATAAGTTCTTTGACGCGTAATTTTTTTTACTTACCGTTTCAATTATTGATTTTCCTTACTTTTTCTAGTCACCTACTTCAATTAAAAACTAAATCCGAATAAGAATAAATTAGATGTAGATATCTGTAATTTCAATTTCATGTGTATATTTTATATATCAATGAGCGTGGGAGCTCTCTCTAAAGGCAAGTATGAGCCTGCATGAGGGGGCGACAATGTTCCGATTATAGATTGAACCGGGTTATCGAGATCTTCAAAAGTTCATTATTTATATATCATAGTTTAAATGTAATATTAACAATGCAATTACATAAATCAAATTATTTGTCTTGAAAACTTAATTGTTAATTTTATATCAATGTTAACACTTAATGTAGAGTATTTTAAATGATTCTAATGATAGCCGCAATGCTGATATGATCAATGTTACTGGTCTTTAACTAGAACAAAAGATAATAATGACAAGTCGATTGTTGACTTGCAATTGTTTTATATATGTTTCTGTCATTTTAGCGAATATGCACTGCGTTCTCAGATTAATTTCATTAAAATAACTATTAATTTATGAAGAAAGATTGTATTGCATAGCAATTTCTAAATATTTACATTTTAGCGTCATGGCCCAGAATTAAGTAACTATAAAATACAAATAAACGAATTAAAGGAGAGAAGTAGGTTGAAAAAGGGGGGCTTGACCGGGATAAGAACGACACGCAAACATCGTAAACACTGTGTATAAGAAAGAGTCGCGTGTAATTGACGGGTTGACTATAGAGCGTCGCAATCGATTTAAAAGGGTCGCGTTAAAGTAAGCCCGCTAATCGTGTAAATCGTGTTAACAACGTTCTGACCGTTACATTAAAGTTACTTTGACGCGTATGAGTAAAAATTCTTGAAAGTGTTATCGAAATTTCAAAGATTAATATTAATTAATTACTGTAAATTGTTATGAAATAAAAAAATTGTTAGAACTGTCTAAAAAAAGGAATCAATTTCAGAGCTGATAATCAGTGTGATAATTAATGTATCCTATATTTTAAAAGGATTCCTATTTTTTTTTATATTCTAATCGTGCGCCATTGAACTACAAATATAATAACTACGTATTCACGAATGCTAAACATGTTCGCATTTCAGTGCAAGATGGTAGCCGAGGACAGGCAAGAGAAGGAACGCATTGACGCGCGCAACGCCCTCGAGGAGTACGTCTACGACCTTCGCTCCAAGATCTCGGAAGACGATCAGCTGGCGCTGTTCATGCTTGAGGCTGATAGGGAACAACTGTACCGGCAACTCGACGACACCGAGAACTGGCTGTACGAGGAGGGCGAGGAGTGCCAGAGACAGGTCTACTCCGACAGACTAGCCCGACTTCGGGTGAGTTGTTTTTTCGTTTTATTGCAGGGTTGATGTTCTGGGCGAAAGGCGGGATTATGAGATGGATTTTAGTCACACGTTTTTTTATTATAACAACAAAAAAAGAACATAAAAAAACATTTTTCTAGTTCATGTTTCAGACATTCTTTTTGTATTATTATTGAAAAAATACCTTCCGTGACATAATCTATAGAAACTTTTTTTAACTTTTCCCAAACTTGAAAAGGACGTAAGTATAGAATTTTAGCACAATTTTTATATCTGAAACTTATCTATTTCCTGTATTAAAAACTCTCATAGTTGAACACTTAAAGAACTAAATTATATGCTATAAAACGAAGTAAATTGTTAGTTTATTACACAACTTTTTTCATACATATACCTAATATGTAAGAGAATAAATTTTGCAAACTCAGCATGAATATCAATAGTAAATAAATAAAATTCTCTATAATTTGAAAATTCCATTATTCTTTTTCTCATTGCCTTCATTCAATAATTAGTTCCAAGAAAATTTTTAACCATATCAACTTCAGTCCAAAAAATACCATCATCACTCAACCCCTGGCTCTTCCTGATTTTAGTCCCAGGGCGAGCCGATCAAGGACCTCAAGATCGAGTACGAAAGCCGAGGCCCAGCGATGGATGCACTTGCCGCTTACCTGCAGCTGGCCAAGAAAGCCGTCGACCAGATTCGTGCCTCACATTCCGCCAAGGACGACAAGTTCGATCACATCACCGACGAGGAAGTGAAGAAGGCGGAACGCGCGATACAGGATAAGTGGCAGTGGCTCGAGGAAAAGCGCGTCCAACTTAACCAGACGCCGCGCACCCAGCAGCCGCCCATCTACGTCAATCAGATCCGGACCGAGAAACAGGTGAGATTTTTCTACGAATTAAACATTTTTATTAAGTATAGTTATGAAAATTTATATTAAAATTTTATCCAACGATTTGTCATTGCTTTGGTATTCTGAAAAAATGTTACCTGCATTTATTAACTTATTTTGTTTGCATATTTAAATAAATTAAGATAATTAAACAACATTTTAGTATCAGACTCTAAATAAGTTGTAATAAGATTTTTCGACACAAATATATATTTTTATTAAAATTGTATTACAACCAATCTCTACCTTATCTAATCGTATATTTTTGCATTTTTTTTTCAGTCACTTGAGGGTGTAATAAACCCAATTATCAGCAAGCCCAAGCCTAAGGTCGATCCGCCCAAAGACGAAAAGAAAGACAAGTCGGGTGACAAGGCCCAACAGAATAGTAATCAGTCGGGCAACGATGAGATGGACGTAGACCCTAACTCGGCGGCGGATGGCCAATAATAAAATCGAAAGCGACCGTCGCGCGCGCACGCCACAACCACATACACACACTCACTCACCCACCTCTCATTACTTTTGATTAACGCGGGAGAGTACCAATGTATAACGGAAGAAGGGAAGGCGAAAGAGAGAGAAAAAGAGACAGAGAGACGTCGAAAACTTGTCGGGGTATATTCATACATATATAACATCATCGTACGCCGGCATCAACTAATTAAGCAGCAGTAACAGCGTCGTTGTATCGACAAAAGCATAGCGACGACGAGTAGACACTTAGCTGGACTATCATTATTATTATTACTACTTTTTTTCTATTTCTCAAAACTTCGTCTCGTTAGCGTATTTTTCTTTTCTTTATTAGTTTGAGACCACCCCATCGTGGGCATCTTTGCATTGGTCACTGCTAGGTTTAAACGTTTTTATAAAAGTGATCAAGGAGCGAACCTTGAAAGTTATTTTTGTACTGGACGATTAGAAGGTGAAAATTTAATGTGAAGTAAGATAAATCGACCTGTCGCCTGTTGCTTTATTGTCATATTTTGTAAGTTTATGCAGTACAAAATTTCCAGCTCTATGTCAGTCACTTTTGTGAAATTGTTGAAGGTAGCAGTAAAGGCATATGACGTCAGAAAATCGAAAGCTGTCCACGATGCACATATTTTTTTCTAGTTTTCTTACACAATCATCCATAAACAAAATTTTTTTCTTCTGGCGAGGAGACATTGTTAACAAGGCCAGGCTTTATAAAAAAAAAGCATGTACGCAAACACCTCGGGATCTAATCGACGATAGAGTGACATCATTTTCGACCTCATTTGATCCCAGATCAATGTGATTTTCTTTTCTCTTTTTCTAAATTTTTTTTTTTTTTATATTTTAGAAATAAATAATGATTACTGATCAATATGTAATATTGGCTTTGTATTTCGTACTCATTAGATGGTAGATGTTCGCGACGGCAGCATATAATAGTTGTTTAGGTAACAATTTTTATCATCGAACACAAAAAAAAGTATATATCGCCAAGAGCCGCCGGACGTACGACGGCACATGTGTGAACGCAAAATTGTGTTTATTGTAATATGCCGCGCAGAGTGTCTGTGTATATAGCTGACGCTGACTGGTGGCTACTATGTCGGTGCCTTTGGAAGAAGGATTTGCTTGTTTCCTTTCCTCGTACTTAAACGTCGTGAGCGAGACGACAGACCCTTCGAAGTTTCCGATGCACCGCGAGCTAGATTGCAAGAGAGTGTGAAAGAGTGAAAGTGAACGAGAGAAAAAGCACGAATCGTCCAGGGAAGAAAAATTGTACAGTTATTTATAAACGTACGTTATCTCGTATTAATCATAAGTACCTATAACTTATACATAGAACTGCGTCATTATGTACAAAAGTTTAGGATTACAACGGAAGCAATTTATATGAAAATTCTCAAGTATAATTTTTACTGAATCTATTAAACATAATGTAATAATTGTTTATAATTTTTCTTCCCAGGTGTATCTAATTTTCATAGTCCTAGAGCCGAAATGGTGTGCAAGTTGGGAGGTTTTTTTTCTTCAAAATGAACGAATTAAGGAAATGAACTGTGTGACAGCTGAAAGTAGACATAATAATTAAAGCTAAATTAAAAGTGAAATTAAGTAATGACTTAGGGTAATATCGCTGGCGATTTTATGTATTTAACAACGCATATTATGAGTTTTCTTCATTCCATCGGTTTGTTAGCCCAACGGAGCCACAATATTGTCACGTGTAAATCGTGTCTTGCATTTATGGATACTTAAATAAAATGATAATCTCAAAACAAACAAAAAAATGAAGGAAGGAAAAGAAAAAAAGGAATCCAAGAGAAATCAGTTTTATTCCGTATACCCACATTCATACTTTATATAAAAACACATTATGGTATTTTGCAAATATTGTAGTTATAATTAGTTCAAGGTATTGTTAGGAAGAATTCTTAGTTGCTAAAGCTAAATGTTGCATAGAAGCAACAAGCTTAAGCATAAAATCTGTACAGTCAATTTTTCATTCTGAAACTAAGCTAGGAATCATCTTTCATATGATGCCTTATAATGTCTCATTTTTATCAAATTCTTTCCTTTTTTTCTTTTTGTTCGTTTGTTCAATATGATTTGCATTACACCAGTTAATTTGCTGTTAGCTGCACTTTTGTTCTTTGATTTCGTTCCTTTTTATTTTGTAAAAGTGAAAAGCGAAAGGAAATCACACGATTTGGTATCTTGGAAAGAAGATGAAATCTATTGTAACTGTACAATAAAAACAAGCTTATCTAATATAAAAAAACTTGGTCCATTTACTTTATCAAAACAATAATTCCCTCACTTATTACAAATATATTATATATTAATGCTTTTAATATAATATTTAAGTAAATGCATATAAAAAGCACAACACTTAATCTGCCTTCGTCTGAATCTTTGTTGGTGTATCAAAATATGCTCTGTATATGAATGCTCCTAAAGCAACATGTAACACGAGCACTGCTACTCCTGCTGCATAAACATTGCTTGCAATAGGGCTGAGTCCAAATACTGCTGAAAATTAAATAAAGTTAATGAGAAAAATATATTGCTTTTGTTAATTGTATAGAATTTCGTACATCTTGTTGATTATTATAGAATATTAGACTTAATATTAGTTATATAAAAGAAATTATTTATCGTTCTGAATTAAAAAAGCAAAAATACTATTTTTATTTCGTAATATTATTATTTCATAATTAAATATGTAGCTTACCATCAAATATGAAAATTTTACTCATAAAAAACGATATCACAGGAAATGCTATTATTACCATACAGTGAATTAGCACCGTTTTGAATACTTGCAGCTCAGTAGGTTCCTGAAATAGAATGAAAAATGCTTAGGTTTGTAATTTTAGTGAAGTGGAATCAGTTTACTAAATTAATAAGTTTGACGGCCATTTTAAAGTATTTGACTAAAATATAAATTACAGAGAAATTGTATTATAATTCAAGAAAGTATAAATAATTAAGTAAGCTACATGAGCAATAAATTTAGAATAATTATGTTATTCCTACCTTTTCACCAGCCATTGCTACTTTGCACTTAATCCAATTGTTAGATGACAATTGATAGTTCTAGTTTATGTGAAAACAATCGCATAACCAACAAAAAAGAACTTTTTTATCGATATCTCGTCAAGTTTACTTCAAATAACGAAACGCCTCTATACTTAAGTACAACTTAACTGTTCCATGGGTCTGTAAAGCAAAGATAATCACTTCAGGCACATTGTCATTGTCAAATTGAAGTTTTTGTGAATAATGAAAAACAAAGGTAAGATCTTTCCACTTGCCGGACGTCACAAGACCTAGGTAGAGGTTAGCAGAATCTTGAAATATCAATCGATATCACACTCCTACGTCCCACCCGACCGGCCACCTCATTCTAAGTATCTCGATTCTCGATTCTCGATATCGTCACATATGGTCATATGAGATGTTATTCTTATTGTCATTATGATTGTCATATAACTTTTCTTTTATTACCTGACCTGTCCTGACCATTTAAAAAAAATTAACCTACAAATTACGATATTTAGATGTATATTATATTACTATCGAATGTCGTATCCAAGTACCTATATGGGGATTTTTGTGAAAGCTTCGTTCGCAACAATTTCGGCATAGACAATATAGTTTATAGGAGAGATTGCGTATGATGGAAGTTTTTCATGATTATTTTTAACAGTGATATCGTCAACAAGTATCACCAACAGCCAACTCGTTGAGGGTGAGTCCCCAATAGCTGCAGTCGTGCATTTGACTCTGCATTGCGCAGACGTGTCGTTGTGTGCGTGTCGTTAGGTGCACGGGGGAAAAGAGAGCTGTCGTCACGCGTCACTCGTCAGTCTCACGCGGCACTCAAGCGACAAGCACTCAACAATAATATTTGGGACACACACACACACTAGAGCAGCAGCTGTAGGTTGTGTCGTTGTGTGTTGTGTCGCGCATTAATTGTTGTTCATTTCCAAATTATTTAAGAATTTTGTTATTTTACAAAATGAATACTGCTCCGGCACAAGCTGCGGCAGTAGCGGCGGTGGCGGGTTCCAGTTCCAAGGTAAGAGTTTTGAGGATCGGCGATAACCTAGAAAAGTTTGAAATTTGTCGTTGAAGCATGCGTAAGTAAGATCAAGATTGATATTTTGATTTTTTGTTTGTTGGAACGGCGACAAATATTTGTTTTAATTGTTTGACTGCAATTTTTGCAGCTTCTATGCATTTTTTTTTTATCTTCAATATCTTCGTCTTCAAATTTATATAATAATAAATGCTTTACTAATCTTAAGTTATTTTACAAGATTCGATAATAATACATGATATATAAAAATATAATATTTTTCTTATTTCATTTAGTTTGCACGTGTGTGTCAATGTCTGTGTTTTTGTCTGTGTATGTGTGTATGATAATAATAAATAATTTCTTCTTTCTGATCTATATCTTTTCTGATCTACATTTAACAATCTACCTAATAAAATAAATTAATAGTTCAAACAATCTTTCTCTCTTATTCTTAGTTGCCTATTCTTTCTACTGTGTTATGTGTAATCATGGTGTTTGGATCTGTGTATAAAGTTTGCACATTCTTGTTTATGGACAGTTTTTGTATCTTCTTTTATACCCTTTTCTTACCTCCTTTTCTTCCCCTCATCACTCTCACTTTGGTTTTTTATCTTTTGTCTCATTTATATTTTGATTCTTTTTCTATGATACTGCTTCTCCTATTTCTCCCTTTTCTTCCATTTCTTTTCCTCTTTTTTTTCTCTTCTCTCAAAAGTACCTTATCTATGCCTAAAATGTCTTCTTTGTTGATCTTATTCTTCTTTGTCCATATAATCTGTCACAAATTTCTCTTCATAGATCAATCATTTTATTCTTATAGCATTCTCTTTCTTCATTGCGTAACAGCTCATTATACCGATCTGTCTTTTTATCCAGTCATTGAGCTTGAGATCTTCTCTCCAAAATCATCCTTTTTTAATTATTAAAGTTCTGCTCCTTTCCAGTTCTTCTAATTTTAGGTAATCCTTCTATACAGATTTATTTTTTATTCTAATTTCTTTATTAACTCTTTCTTTGTTACCTGTTTTTCCACCGCCTCTGTACATTTTTTTAATTTCTCCATGTTTTCTTTAATTTTTTCTTGGTCTCTTATTCTAGCTATTTCTCCTTCAATCTTACTTTCTCACAATTCTTTTTTAGCAAATTAAATTTTATATTAATAAAAATATAACATTTTTCAGCCTCTATCACAAAATGTGATACCTTTACCTCAAATACAGGAGTATAGTATAAGGGTGCCAAAGTAAGTTTCATTCTTTTGACTCATATTTCACTGCTTTGTATTGATATGCAAATTTAATATGTACCAATATTTTTAGAAATGGCAAGAAAAGATATAATGTCATGCGTTTTAATAATGTATTAAAAGTGGACTTCAAAGAGTGGAAGCAAGTCAAACTGGAGAGAGAAAATAATATGAAAGATTTCAGAGGGGCTGAGGAAGAAATGCCAAAATTTGGTGCTGGTTCTGAGTTTGGCAGAGATGCCAGAGAAGAAGCCAGGAGAAAAAAGTTTGGCATTACAAGTAAAAAATATAAATCAGAAGACCAGCCATGGATTTTGAAAACAAATGGAAAAACAGGAAAAAAATTTAAAGGTACCCGAGAAGGAGGTGTTAGTGAAAATGCGGCATATTATGTCTTTACACATGCTCCAGATGGGGCTATAGAAGCATTTCCATTAAATGAGTGGTAATTAATTTTTTGACATTATCTTAAGATTAAAATTAAAAATTATTTTATTTAAAGATATGTAATATTAATACGTGATTTTTTGTATTTAGGTACAACTTCCAACCTATTCAAAGGTATAAAGCTTTGAGTGCTGAAGAGGCTGAACAAGAATTTAGCAGGAGAAATAAAGTGATGAACTACTTTAATCTTATGTTAAAAAAAAGATTGCGCAATGATGAAGATGGTGGCGAAGATGCAGATATATTAGAAAATGAAAAAGGAAAGAAATCAAACAAGAAAGAAAAAGATTTAAAAATTTCAGAGATGGATGAATGGATGGACAGTGATGATGATGACGACGATGATAGTGAAAAGGAGGATAAGAAAAAATCAGATGACGATGAAGATGATAAAAAGAAGAAAAAGAAAGGTGCTATTAAAAAGAAGAAAAAGAAAAATGCATCTGATGATGAAGCTTTTGAAGAAAGTGATGACGGAGATGAGGAAGGACGAGAATGCGATTATATCTCTGATTCTTCTGCTTCTGACTCTGAACTTGAGTCTCAAAAAGAAATCAAGTCAGTTGCAGAGGAAGATGCACTGAGAAAATTATTAGCATCAGATGAAGAAGATGAAGATGAAGAAAATGCAGAGAAAAAGGATGATAGTGATAAAAACGAAGATGAAGAAGGCAAAGACAAGGATGACAAGGTCAGTTATAACTCAATCTTTTTTTTGTACTTTGTGTTTTTGTTACATTTACATAAATTTCATTTCCATGGTTTAACCTAATTTAAAACATTTAAATATCAGGACAAGCCAGGAAAGAGTGGTGAGAAAAAGAAAGACAAAAAGAAATCTAAAAAGAAGGATGGTTCAGAGTCTAGTGACTTGGAATCTGGAGCTGAACAACATAAAGACAAAGATGATAAAAAAGCAACAAGTACACAGAGTTCTAGATCTTGCACACCTATTCCAGCTAGCTCTGGCACATCAGATGCGCAAAAGAGGCCTTTGAACTCGCCAGATTTATCACAAGCGAAAAAACCCAAGCTTGAAAATAGCTACAGCTTGTCTTCATCTTATGTTTCTGGATCAAGGTACATTATTAATTTATTAATAAACGAATACTTCTTCAAAAATTAAGAAATTTTAAGTAATTTTAATTTAAATATGCCATGATTAAATTTATATATTCAACCAATTTTATGAACTACAGAGTAATATCTTATATGTTGAAAAGTTACATTTCTATTGATAAAATTATTTTATTTCGATAATTTATATAAACTAAAAGATACAAAATATGTTAATAACTAACACATTAAACTTTTTACAGTGAATCTGGAATAACAGAGGATGCAGTAAGACGTTACCTTATGAGGAAGCCCATGACAACAACAGAACTTCTTCAGAAATTCAAATCAAAGAGAACTGGATTATCATCGGAACAAATTGTTCCCATTATGACTAAGATTTTGAAAAATATCAACCCAATCAGTCAAAAAATTAAGGGTAAAATGTATTTTTCAATCAAAGCACAACCACACTAGGGAATATGGTATGGTTACGAAAATTAATTTACTAAGAATAAGTTAATTTGTAAGTAAGCATAAATTAGTTTAAAATTAAATCCATTTTAGTTTTATAAACTACAGTTATATTGTAAAAAGTGTACAATTTTGCTATGAATAACAAAGAACTGAATGTTTATCTTTTAGAGATTAATTATTTCTATATTCAAAATGTTTAATAAATATGATTAAGACCTGAAATTCCTGAAAATGAATGTGTTTTTATATTTACTTTAATATACTATCAATCCAAATAAATAATGTAAAAGTTTATTAATGTCATATTATAATTACAAATTTTTATAAAAGTAATCTTTATTGTTATATAATAGGTACTTAACATTTATGTGTTTGAAATTTCGCACATTCACAACACAACGAGATTTCGACTAAATCAGGAATTGCTGTAGCATATAGCTATTGCTGTATATAGTTAAGAAACTAATGTTCTCTACTGCTTAATTCATTCGATTAAGTCAGAATTAGTGGGAATTGTTGAGCATCTATCAGGGTGAAAACTGAAGAGATACAGTTATTATCAGATTTGGGCATATCATAAATAACTTAATCTAGCTAAACTTTACAGTGGCAAAAATCTTTCGCGTTCATTACACAGGCACACAAAAAATAAAAAATGCGCTGATCTCAGATATGACCTTAATTTTGGTCTATCACCTCAGGATTTTGAGATATCTATAACTCTAAAAATTTCGAGGTGTCTGAATTTCAAGGTAAAAAAAATTATTTTTTATTAATTTATCAGTGATACTGTATAGTACTAATCATGCCCTACATTATCCATTAAATTATCTGAATATGACTTCTTCAAGATATATGAAATTAAAATTTTTAATCATCTGAAGATGATTGGTTCGTCTTTGAGATGCATTAACTGAATATTTTAATTTAATATATCTTCAAGAAGAAAAGTCATATTCAGATAATTTAAAATGGATGATTTAAGACATGATTAGTATTATACAGAATCATGATAAATTAATAAAAAGTAATGTTTTTGACCTTGAAATTCAGACACCACGAAATTTTTAGAGTTATAGATTTCTCAAAATCAAATGATAGACTAAAATTAAGGTCATATCTGAGATCAGCGCATCTAAATTCATAAGGACATGATCATCTGTCTTTTGGGTCAGACCAATTTTTATTTTTTGCGTACCAGTTGTGTTATGAATGATTGAAAATTCAGTTGAAGCCAATCGAAGCAAAATACGAATGAAAAATTTTTCGGAATTTATTGATATTTTCAGGAGTGCTGAGGGTGCGATCCCATGGCATTCCGAAAAATTAGACGGAATCATTTAAACCTGTGAGTGCGAGAAAGAGGCCTCTTCCGTGAATGTCTCTCTCGCACTCACGGGTTTAAATAGTTCCGTCTAATTTTTCGGAACGCCATGGGGTCTCACCCTAAGAGATTTTTTGTACTTAGATAATATTTTTTGCAGAAAAATAGTTTTGCTGCGAGATTTCTTCATTCGATTTTCTGCTGAAAATAATAAAAAACTTGCTTTATTTTGCTCAGAAAAATTTTACAATTGCAAAAACATCAATCTTTTAGGCACGACTGTTGCTCGGAAGAGCCTTATATTTTCGCCAGAGCGAAAATTGTTATATCTCAAATACTAACAGTGTGGTATCTAGTAATAGACACGATTTTTATGTTTTTCACAAAAAATATCATGTGCCACTAAGGGCT
>JAPYZO010000174.1:0-10586 GCA_030522905.1 Torymus flavipes | reverse complement strand
GTTTTTTCATGTATATATTTCCACTCAAAAAGATACTCGAAGTAATACAAAATTCTGTAAATTATAATAGCCTTCGTCTTCATCAATACATTCCCGATAATAATTTTGTCATTTTAAGTCATGACCTCGTTTGTAAGGCAAAATATATATTATAGCCAAGCAGTACTGTATATGATTACGTATAATATTTTTATCGATATATTTTCCTGAATATTTTTATCGATATAAAAACAAATATATAATATTGTAAGTGGAGTTTTTTATTCTATACATACTTATATGTCACGAAAGATTAACATCGAAAAGATATTCGAACAGTGCATCATCTACTCGAGCATATACAATATCGTAACAATTTGGGATTTCGGCCCTTGAGCTACTCTATATTATGTACGAATTACACAGATTACACAGAACGATTATACCATCGCTAGTATACAGAGTGTGTGTATACCATCAATATGCTTGAAATTGTTAAAAGTATTTTTATTGAGTGCGAGAATCATCTGATTTTTGTTTACGTGTGATAGCCTCAAAGAAACGTATGTATACGCAAAAGATATGAGAAGTCATCGATTATTATTGGAAATTAGTATACTAAATGAAGATGGGATCAAACGTTATTGTAAAAAAAATTTATTTAGAAAAATAAATCAAATTTGAATGATAAAATATACCTATTGAATTGAATGAAATTTCAAAATAAAAAATTATTAACAATTATATTTAAGTTTTTAATCTAATCTAAAAATTTTAAGGAAATTATACAGCTTTAGCTTTTTCGATATCCTATATATATTTCTTTGCTTCGGTTAAAGCAGCTATAGATGAATTTGTACATTAAAGAACTGTAGTAGATTAGTTAGAATTATAATGCGATAAGCTATAATCCTCGCTATAATCCTAAGTTAAAATGTAAACGTGACCTTCCGATTTTTCACGTATGATCGATTCTTTTTAAAATATCAAAATTAAAAATTTTTAGGATTACGAAGAATAACTAATCAAGATTTTTTATATATACCTTTTTGCTATCCTAGTGAAAAAAGTCACGTGAGATTTCACGTGAGTTCTCATACAAAAATCTCACCTAACTTAAAAACCAGGGAAACGCTACAATGAAGTTTAAAAATTATTGCTTTAGTAATCGATAACTCAAAATAGAATATTGTTGGCCTAAAACTGAGTAATTGGCGGGGAGTAATATGCTATTACATAAATTACGCTGGCTTTGAAAAAATCGTTAAAGCACAATTAAGGGCTTCAAATTTCTTTAGTATTTGTTTTGCCATACACAGAGATGTTACTTTCTTAAAAGTATGTATATAATGTCTAAAAGTGGATAAATATCAATTTTCTATTTAATATCGGAATATCATTGGAATTTAATTGTAAAATGCATTTGATTATTTATATTCTAACTATGAGTTTATTTATAATTGCAAAATTTGATTCCATGAAGATTCTTATAAATAAAATTTTCAATGATCCAAAAATATATCAAACTATTGTTTTAAAAGATAATGATTGCACCGATATCGATTTCGTTTTGGAAATAATTACACGAGAAAAACCAAGTATTTTGATAAATTTTGGAGAATCAAAAATCTTAGACGATCATTCATCAACAAACTTATCGATATCTTCAAACTCTCGCTTATCAAGTATGTTTATCATACTTTTAAACGGGAGCAAAGAACAAGAAAGGTTGAGGAAAGTAGATTTGGCTATTGAGAAAATAATTGAATACTCACCAAATTCAGTAAGACCAAGGTGCCTACTTATACATGTAGGTAAAAGTAGTTTATTGGATGCAGATCTACTCAACATTCACCAAAAAGCTTGGTCTCATAAATTTCTAGATTTCTCGATTGTTGATTACAGACAAAATGGTTTCATCATTTGTACATACAATCCTTTTTCCGACGAATTTACTGTTAAGAATTTAAGCTCGGCTGAATCTATATTTCCAAATAAATTTACCGACATGAGGAACTGTAGATTCAAAGTGGGATACACGGAAATTCCCGGAATTATGGAATTAAAGAAACATCCAAAAACGAGAGAAATAATGTTAAAAACAAAAAATTATCCGTATGTGCAAACAATATCGGAAGTATTGAATTTTCCTATAAAGTATGTTCATATTGACAAACCTGAACAAAGATTATTGAACATAATAGTAAGCAATTCTGATATACATCTGTTTCCAATACAATTTCTGGTGGGTTCCCATATTTATGGCCACAACTGCACTATCGGTAGGCTCACAAAGGACACGTGGTATGTGTTCATGGTACCAATCATGTCTGCCTTCAGATTCAATATATCCTTTCAATGGTTGTATCTTTTTGTGGCTGTTTACGGTTTCGTCGTGGTTTGCCGATTACTGAAATTCTTCCCGAGCAATTGGAGTGCAATCCAAATCTTTCAAGTTTTTCTAGGCGAAACAGCGGTCAGAGGACCTGAAGAACTAAAACATAGAATAGTCTACCTAAGTTTAGTGTTATTGTCGATGCTGTACGGGAGTTGCATTTATTCGGAAGTTTTGAAGATCAAAATGACCAGCGATGAGGTGTCGTTCGATACTGTCAAAGAGATTCGTTCATCTGGGGTGCTGCCCGTCTATGCTGGTCCTTATTTTCAAAAATTTACCAACAGCGACGACGCGAATCTTGAAAGATTAAACTCGATATTCACGGGATGGTTGGATAATTTCAAGTGCTTGAAACGCTTGGAGAGATATGGAGATTGTATTTGCTTGGTCCCTTGGGTACTAGCGAAATATACAATTGACAGGTACTTGTTTTAATTTAATACTATAAATTTAGTTGAGGGGGATGGTTAATAAATAATTATGAATGCTCAGTGAAGGTAACAAAACTTTAACTTATAATAAGCGAGATTTTTTCACTTATTGAACATTTTAAAAGGCTCGATATCAATCTATCGCTTTTCTTTAAGGTCTGAAACCCAGATGGTGAAGATTGCCAAACCTTCCTTTTTCTACGACAAAATCGCTTTTTGTTACCAGACTGCTTCACCTTTCGCCGAAAAATTCAATGACATTATGCAGAAAATCATCGAGTCTGGAATCGAGCAGTCGTCCAATTTTGCAGTTGGTTTGAAATCTCGAGATAAAAAGAATAGTACAAGAAAGCAGATTTCTATGAAGCAATTGCTATCGATTGTCTTATTTGGATGGATGTTTGCTTTTGTTGCATTTACTGTCGAAGTTCTTTTTAAAAAACTATGTGTATTTTAAAAGGTCAAGGTATCGTTCGGAAAGCTTTCGATTTATCAAATGGTAATTAGATTAAATATGTTTTCATAACTTTTGAAAATTTGTCTTTATATTCTCGAATCTTATTCAAACATATTAATTAGCAGAAAATACTGTGCACCAAGAATTTAATATTGCACTGTGAGCCAATTAGCAATAAGTAAGTGTATGAGTGTTATGATAATAATTGTTATCGATATTTTTTCTGTTAGATTCCAATTATATAACAAAAGAAACTATAGCCAAGCAATTGTTCCTCTATACGATGAATCCGCGCCTCACCCTTCGAAAATAGTCGACGAAATTCTAACTAGGGTCGTCAAACCCGGGATGGAGAAGCAGTCGCTGCTTTTCCGGCGGTTGTTCGGAAAGCAGCTGCGTAAAGTTTTTCTATAAGCGTAACGAAAAGATCGATTATGTTAATTAACTAGTTAGTTGAACCCTGAAAAATTATTGAGTTTAGGAAGACCAAAGAAAGAAAATAGTTATCAAAACTAATTTTTTTAATGACTATGTGTGTACTATCTTATATTTATCGTTACAGCAACTAAGCGAAATAGATGATGCAATAAATAAGCTTGTACTTAAATGTTTGTGAAGTAAATTTTTTTTATGAGAATTTGTTTTGTTAGGCATCTTGTTTTGTGAAAGATTATAGTTATCGTTGTGTCGACTTATTGTGATATTACATAAAATAATAAAATATTTCTAAATAAAAACAGAACTATCAAAAGAATGAAAAAGTGGACTGAAAATTATTTTATCTTAAAAATTGTTCCACTATAAATGTAATTAATCTCTAGTTATTAAATTTACAATTGCACGTGTATGTCATCGACAGTAAAATTAAATAACGATAACCAACATTTATAATAGAATCAAGAATTACTGTTAATTAGCACAAAAACTTTTTTAATTCTTTGATTACCGAGGTTTATCATTCAAGATAACGTTGGTTTTAAAAACAAAATGTTTTGTAAAATTGCTTAAATAATGTATAATTGACTTTTATTTATATAGCGTAGCATTGCAATGATTTTATTTCAATGTCATACACTGCAGATGTCAATCATACGCATTATCTACATGTATTGTTTATACTTTATTATAATTGTAAGAAAGTTTGTATTTCGCTTTTCAGAAATAAAGACCTTTATTTATTGTGAAGAAATTTCTTTAATTTTTACAAAAATTTTCATCAATTTTAATATTAATTATTGTATGGTTTACATGTTACATACTCGTGATTTAAATAAGTTACATTTTATGTTTCATGTATAGATTACAGGCTTATAATTTCAAAGGATGAGTTATTACATATTTTTCATACGAATCTCCGTTACGATTTCATTTTGCTCTTACGATTTCGACGAAATTTCATTGTATAATTTAAATGCAAAAAACTAATTATGTTAAATATCATCTCTTACTGAAATATTCATTTTGCATTTATGAAAATTCATCACGAAAATCCACCATAATTTTGAAATCAATTATAGAATACTATCTTCATACTCATAGATTATAAATTCTACTATTCGGAATACAGTTCGCGGCGATGGTCTAATCTAATACAGATAAACATACACTTTCATACACGAAACTTTTCCACCGAAAAACTTCCCACTACAACAGATCTATCCCCTATAGCCAACCATTATCTCCATAGCGCGGCTCTGGAAAAACCCCCTCTCTCTCTCTCTCACACTCACCTTCGGCAAACACGAAAAATTCCGCTGCTTCCCGCAGATACCGCACGAGTGAAGACGAGCCCCGCGGCCTTTGGCGCCGATAAGGCGCATTATCTCTCTCCCTCTCGTTCTCTCGAAAAAGGTCAGAGCGAGAGGAGATGATATATCCATCGGAACTTATCGCCGCCGAATTCCTCGCAGCGGAGGGCGCAGTACGCGAAGTGAGCTCGTCGTCGACGGTATACCTTATATTTACGGAAAAGTATCGAGGGTAGAAGAAGAAGAAGTAGAGTGCATGTGATATGAGTGGCATGCTGCGAGGGCTCGGTGCGCCCGCGCTCGCGCGGCCACGGCACGCGCTCAAACGCGTTATACTTCAGAGCGCCAACGGCATCGGGGAGATCGGCAATGCCTGCCGATGTATCAGTGTGAGTTTTATTATTTTTCTTTTAATGGTGGGATTTTTAATGGTATAGGTGTGGTGTATGCGGGAGCTGGAGAAGCGGGCGATATCGGTATGTAAGTGCCGATTTTATATACGGGTTTTGGTGTTCTGTTATCGTAGTGGCGAGAAGTGGAAAATTTTTAGTGAGTTTCAAGCGATCGAGGTGCACGTACATTTTATTTAGCGTAACTTTAGAATTCGTCGATTCTAGAATGTGTAATAGTAGTATATACGTAGTACTTTAGATGGATCGATACATAAGTGTGAATCAATACTTAGAGTGACTATTATATAGTTTGGAAAAATATTTACAAAAGTTCACGGCAATTTTTATTTGTAATGATATGTAAACAGTTGTGAGTAAAGTTCCTGAAGGTTGAATAATTTTTTTTCGATGTGATGATAATTTTATAAACTTTATATTTTTGTTCAAAATAAACATACTTTCTTGAAAAACGTAAAAATTAATTACATCTGTCGTACTACGCTGAAAAGTGATTGTTCGTACCGAGATGCAAGATTGCTTGAATACATACTTATGAGAAAGTACAATGCCGATGAAATAATTTGTTTATATTTTTCCATTTAATTTTTAAATCATATATTTTTCATAATTGACTGTATAAATCAGTGTCAAATGTATTGAAATATAACAAATGTAAAGGCATAAGTTAAGAATCTTAAAATTATAATACATTTGCGCTTATTATAAAATACCAAAATTATACTGAATTGTATGTTAAAAAATTTTTACTCAAACAATTCAATAAATAGAAGTTTTCGATATTAAGGATGTAAAGTACGATTTTAGGCTCGAGTAGTGGGTATCAATATGTTTACCAGTTTTGAGTATGAAGTAATTTTTTTTACAGAGTCAACAAAGTATCACTTTACGCCACAGAAATCGATAAAGAAGATCTACTTTGCGCACGGCAATTGAAAAATAAAAATAGGTTTGATATGAGCGTTACTTAACATTGATGTTCCGTATATTTTGTTTGTATGAGCACACTCATATAAACTTGAAGCAGATTATTATTCGATAAATCTGACGTTTTGCTAATATGACGTTGTTCTCTCACACAATATCTTCGTTTATTTGCCGCTCACTAGGGTTATTATCAAATACTAGACGTCAGAACTCATAAATGACACTGTATAAATCAATGTTACATTCATTTACAAACTTATGTTTGTTCCACGATTATTTCCTGTATTATCGTATGAGAGTCAAAGAATTACAAAAGTTATTATTATAATTTAAAAAAAAAACATGCGGTTGAAAAAATTGCAAAATAATTATAAACACAGGAAAATAAAATTTAAACAATCAAATATGTAATGGAATAATGAATAGAACCTTAGTTTTTTAATATCACGACTCTTAAAAATGGTAGCGTAAAGTTGCTGATTATAACTGATAAAAATCTAAATTTTTTATAAAGTAATTTTTAAATTAAATTAAACATTTTAAACAATAATCTTACAGCTAATCCAAACAATTTCATTTCATCTTTTCTTTGATCAAGAGTTTAATGGAATTAGGAAAATATTTTTCATTACGTACGAAAGTTCTTCGAATAAACTTTATCGGGAAACTCTTTAATCTTAGTAATAGTAAGATCATACGTTTGGATCCCTATCTGATATGAAGAATATAAAGATCTATGATTATTTGTTTGATAATATTTCAATCAATTAACATGAGATAATATTGTCATTGTACAGAACATGATATTCTCATATTCGAAAAATAAACATAATTTAATAATGTGAAAATTTATTCTCGTTTAGTTAAAAGTAACTACAGATTAGAAAAATAAAACTATCAACTTGGTATTAAAGAACTTTGTTCATTGCTAAAGAACTTTGAAAAAAGTGTATAAATTATAGTCTTAACCCAATGAAACTGAAAATAGTTTATTGTATACTCTTCAATATTTTAGTATGTAATAGTGATAATGCAATTATACAAAAAATGTATCAGATCCAAAAGCAAGCGTAATCCGGTTCAAATAAAATTATTACGTGCCTTTCAAACCATATTTTTTAAAACAAACATTAAAATATATACCAAAACAGCTCTACAAAAACGAACAATTAAAAATACACATTATATATTCAAAAAATACTGACAGCTCATAACTTTTCGCGCCCACCTTCCCGCCCAATCTCCACCAGTTCCGCGGCAAGAATAATCGGCGCCACCCTCGCCCCCTTATCAGCGTCGACGCGCTTCGTTTGCGAAACGCGCGCTCCGCGCTGTTATCAGCGTAACCCCTCGCGCGATTTTTGCGCAACCGTATGAGGCGTGTCGCCAATACTGGCTGCAGTTGCACATTTCACGCGTGTCATATAATAATAGCCACTCGCACACACGATCATGGTAAACACGCACGCGCGATCGAAAATACCGCAGCTGCGGCTTAAAATAGCATCGTAAACAAACCTCTTGTTCTCTAATTTATTGATTGCGCTTCTTTTCAGTCGAAGGAGAAGGAACTCCTGAGGAAGTACGAGGTAATTGACTTGGATTATTTTCGTATCAACATAGGCTATGCTTTCACGGGTTTGGTGACATGCGTCGGATGACGATCATCGCTTGAGCTTTTTTCTCATTTTCATTTTTCTCGTTTGTTTATAAAAGGCGACACGCGCCGTTTTATCGTTGCGCAATTGATTTATCAAGAATTAACAGATTCTTAGGTATCTGCTTTCGGCTAATATATATATCCGATATCGTAACGCTTTTTTCATATAAACATACAGATAAAAGTTCATCTCGTGCGGTTGGTTCATGTTCATGGAATCAGCCCAAAATTTTTCAAATTATGTATGCTCTTATCTTAAAATAAATTATTATTAGATTTATATATAAATAATGTTGCATTATGTAGCTCTCATTTTACAATTGTACTGTTTTTCTTCATTTTAATTAAAGAAGTCGAAAGACTCAAGTATAATTCGAAGGCGTTGACTGCTTATCGCAAAAGTGAAGTAGTTGCTTTTCCTGGAAATTGTTTTATTCCACTCTTTTATGCATTGAGAGATAAAACTTCAAGAGAAAATCTCGAGTGAAAAACAGCAATGCCAATTGCATGAGCATTTTTTTATAAGACTGATGATGCGCATTACGAAACTTCTAACTTTTTAAACGCTTATCTTGATTGGTTCGATTGTTTATGAAAAAGTGCAATCACATGCCTGATTTTTCAAAGACAAAAAATTTTTTAATGAAGGTATCGTTAGTTATGAGAATACCAGTTTAAAAAATTTTTATCTTAATAACAATTTGTCCAGCTAATTTTTACCATATTTGTAGTAAGTCTATTTTTTAATTTTACTAAGACGATAAATCTATGGTGTCTTATCTTTTTCTAAGATTAATCTTTTCGATAAACTTTGGAATATTTTAGATTATCTATTTTAATCAGCATTATCTCTTGCACTTATCAGTGTCATATAGATATGCGGAAATATATTTTTCAAACATTATACTAATTAAATTTATTGTTATTTCTATAACAAGAAACCAATCTTTTAACGATCGAACATTTTATTTTAAACGCTTAATTAAGCTTAAGATAATAATTTTTATTTAAGATTTTCTTGATGTTTTGTTTCGTTGATTACTTTAATATTTAAAATGCATTAAAATCAAGACATGTGTTAGCTGGATATTCTTCACTTAGTTTCAAAAAGGTTGAGAATCTATTTGTATTTTTATTCACTTTATCTTCTTTTGTATATTAATCAATTCGAAAAATTTTACAGATATTTAGCTCAAAAATTTTTCCAAATTATTTCATCTTTGATCTAAAACTAAAAGTATTAAGTAAAGCTTGTTTTTTACTTAATAGTTATTGATACGTAATATTAATAGAGATCCTAAAAATTATTTTTCAAAAGCAACCTTTTTTTATCAGTTCTTAAACTTCATAATATTTAAAATTATAAGAAAATAAGTAGGTACAAACATATTACATTTATAGGTAATTCATTGGGTAAATATCGCATGATGAATATTTTTAAGTTCTTGCCATTTGAAATTAAAAACTTTACATATATTTAAAAGTTATGATATATTTACACATAATAACATTATAGCCAATTCATTACTTCGAACTATGTAAAGTGCCATTATTAAAAAACAAATTAAAACATTCATTTTGTACATCACAGTTTCACAATTTCTAACGATTTTCACTCATACACTTCCATTCCAATAACATTCTCTGCCACCATCATTACCAGCACCTTATACGCTAACACAATCACCCCCCAATGAAAAAATAAAAAAATAATCTGACCCACCAGACAAGACTGCGTGGCAAGGTGATAGCCATCCGTCGCGAGGACCAATCAGTATGGGAGCGTCGGGCACCCATCGCTCCATCAAACGTGCGCACCCTGGTTCGCGCCGGCGTCAAGGTAATCGTGCAGCCCAGCAATCGACGGGCGTACCCAGCCGGCAGTTACCTCGCCGCTGGCGCCCACGTCCAGGAGGACATAAGCACCGCGTCGGTGATATTTGGGGTGAAGCAGGTGCCCATCGACCAGCTCATACCTAACAAGACCTACTGCTTCTTCTCCCACACGATCAAGGCGCAGGAATCGAATATGCCAATGCTGGACGCTATATTGGACAAGAATATCAGGCTGTTGGATTACGAGAAGTTGACCGATGATAACGGACAGAGGCTCGTCGCGTTTGGGAAGTACGCTGGTGTCGCGGGGATGGTGAACATACTTCACGGACTCGGGCTGAGGTTGCTGGCGTTAGGACATCATACACCGTTCATGGTGAGTTGATATATATGATGGTTGAATAATTTTTGACGAGCTGTTAAATAATTACGATTGTTCAACAGTAAAAATTGCTATTTTTGTTGGAAATTTTTAAGATTTTTGTAGAATTCATTAGAGAGTTGTACTTTTACATGATACAAATTTTCCCTGTAAATGTATTTATATAAGATAAGCAAAGAAGACCTAACCGAATTTCGTCTTGTAAAAATCGATGCGGGCTACGATCAGCTGCTGATTTTTCATCAGAGTAGCATATTGGTTCTGCTTCTTCACAACCGAGAGCCCTTTTAAAATCGAGATACACGACGTAGGTAAAAAAGCACAATCTCTCATTCTGCATCTGCGTAACGCTTTAGTA
>JAPYZO010000173.1:0-34178 GCA_030522905.1 Torymus flavipes | reverse complement strand
TAATGTTCAGAATATGTCTTCGATAATTATTTTTCTCGACTATAACCTGTTCATTTAATTTTTATAAACAAAAAACAAATCAGATTATATCATCGTTAAATTTATACATGAACAATTTTAGCAAAAATTTTTTTGCAGATCAAATCTACATAATAAGTTTTATGTATGTTAATTGAAAACAGTTTACGCGTTGATTAAACTAATTAAAAATAGTCCCCCATCTTACCAAAATAAAAGTTTGTATTTAGAGATCATCTAAAGTGTCTAACAAAATACTTATTATAAAGTAGGTCTTACTTTTAATAGATAATAAGGGCAACATGCTTATACTAATAATACGATAAAAACACGATTTAAATCAAGTTTTTATAATGGATGGAATTTTTTCTATTGTTCAAGTTTGAGTTGCTATTTTTATTTTTATTGAAAAATTAAAATTCGCCAAAGATGTCTTTATTTCCTAGAGAATTAACCACAATCTCATCATCTTATTATTATGAGTTTTGGTAAATAATGAAAAACTTGATTACAGAAGGACAGTAAATACCGACTCGCCTTAACGTCAATAGCATAATCATATTTCATTTGGTTATGATTCATCTGATTTTATAATAGGTATGCCAGATGCAGTCGAGGAGTAACGTTTTAATAATGTATAATCGCTAAATCTAACTTTAAAACTTTCTTATATACCTCGATATTTACAATTGTATTTTTTTTTTAAGTTTTGGAATGCTACGTAAAAGGTAATTATTTTACCTTTATATAGGAATTGATTAATATATCGAAACGGAGCGCGGGAGCTCTCTGATGGCCAGATATGAGTCCTAATGTAAATAATTAGTACGTGCATTAGAAAAATTAAATATGCGTAAAAAAATCACTTTATATAGTGTTCCGATGAAAATTGAAATTAATACTATAGTGTAAAATTCAAGAACCACATATTCCAAAAATCGGAACAAACCTTATATTTTGGCGACATTTACGATAAGACTAAAACATTTCCTTCGTTTTTTTACCGACGTCTGCATGCACATTCATGGTCTTATTTTAACTGTATTTACGTCAATTCCCAATATACGTAATGTTTTCCAGAATGTCTTTCTGATTATTGCAATTTTCAAGATAATTTTTACAGAACAACTTGTGCAATTTTTCTATTCGAATAACATCTCCAAAACCTTAAAAAAAGTACAGATTTTAATTAGTGAAGAAGATTTTACCTGTGAATGTGATTGTTTCAATTACAAAATTTACGCAAGCATAAACTTGCGCATAGCGTTTTCCATTATTATTGCGTCGGATATAAATACTCCATTACAAAAGAATTTTGACCCTGATATGCATAGGGCTCACTGTGCCCGGCTAATTCTGCTTCACGTATATAATAATGGTAACAATTTCATTGAATTAAATGTAATCATGTTTTTCATCATGTATAACGGGCTATATTTTTTTTCCGACACACCAACAATGCAGTAACTGTGAGCTAAATATATTTAATACTTCGAAAACCAACAATTTGTTTGTACAATTTTATAGTACATTAATTTGTTTCGTAAAACTGAAAGTTTTGTTTTAATATTTTATTTTGCATAAATAAACCATTACGTTCGAATTATGCGTATATGCTGATGATCTCTCGAACAATATTTTTATTCAATAAGTAATGGCTGTTGATTCAAGCCTGTATTTCTTAGCCGAGGGAGGTAACTATCAAGTTTGTACTACTGAAACACGTTTGATTGTGAATAAATTATTGAAAAAAAATGATGCGGCTATTTTGGTCTGTTAAATGAATCTAGATAGATTAGATCGCCCTATCAAATGTCGAGCCTTTAACATTCGAGACAGAAAGCTGCAGGCAAGTAGAGTGGTAATTCAATAGGTGAGCAGTAGTCGAAAGTGCGCCAAAGCAGCGTGCCCGTACGCATTCGCGTATACCCCTACCCGGTGCAGCGCAGGCAAACATCCGAAAATAATAAACTCGCGCCGCTCCAAAATACAGAGGGGGAGAGACGCTGACCTGGAATAGCTCCAAGCCTGCATAGCGAGCAGCATGAGCGTGAATCAGACTACATTCGTCCCAGCTTATCAGATGGTGAATACGTATAAAATTGACGATATAGAAGAAGTCGTTTGGAGCGCGCGACGGTGCACAAACAACTAGAAAAAAAAAAAGAAACGACAGTAGGCATGACTTACGTCGTCGTCACAGGTGCGCGTAAGGCCTTTGATCTTGAGTATCTCGGCGACTTTGAGGAAGCTGCCGATGTCCTCCTGCTTGATGCTCACCTCGCCTTGGTACATGAACTGCAGCATCGCCGACAGGTCGCGATAGTTGACATCCTTGAGGATGACGATCGGGTGCTTGCACGTGTTTCCCTGCAAACGACGTGTATCATTTACGCATATGCATATAACAGGCCGTGTGTGTGTGCGCGAGAGTGCAGGAGAAAAAAAAATCGCATTACGCGCGAATTAGCATAAGCGCGCGAGCGCGTGTGTATACAAGAACCCACACACACGCTCGCGAGCGCGCTCCGCGTACCTATATCAGTAAAGATCGCGTATACACATCGCGAGGCAGGCATGACGCGTCGAGATATTATTCGAAAAACGCTTCTTTTCTCTCTCTCTCTCTCATACTTATGCGCGGGCGCGCGCTCCGTCTCGCCTACGCGGAGGCAAAAAGAGCGTTAGCGCGTGCGTATATCGCTTGCAAAATTATCGATAAACACGCCAACTGCGACGCAAACATGGCTTTACGCATTATTGCGTTGTTCGTTATCGCGTGCGCGCGCGCGGGCGATACGCGCGTAAACAGCGCGTCCGCACGCTGCTGGCGCGAAAATACGCAGTAGCGGCGGCTACGGAGACTGGCGTGCAGGTAGTGTGTGTGTGTGTGTGTGTCTGTATAGCTCGTGGCCGTAAAGAGTACCTTGAAGAGCTCGCGAAAGTACGAGCTGCAGACGGAGAGTATGAGCTTGTGAGCCCGAAGTATGCGGCCCTCCGCCGCGAGCGTTACGTCCACTAGTTGCTCGCCCGTCAGCAGGCTGTACAGACCCGAGGACAGGTTCCGGGGGAAGGTGTTCCACACGAGGGAGAAGTGCTCGCCTCCTCCGGCAGCCGACATCCTGAGGTGTATGGAGTATATAAAGTCGCTTCTGCTCCCGCACTCTCTCTCTCTCTCTCTTGCAGCGTTTGTTTGTTTCTTCCGCGCGCGCGCGCTCGCACACACGAGAGAGCTCCAATATACACGACAGTGCTCGTTCGCTCCACACGCCAAACTACCTACGCAGCGCGCGCGGCGCGTATACGCAATAACGTGCGCACTCTCGCTCCCTCCTCTTTGCTTTGCTTGCTTGCGCCCGTGCGCGCTCGCATATTGCGCGTATATGTGTATATATACGTACGAGAGAGCCATGAGCGTAACGAAGACGCCGAGGTGCCCCACCACACGCTCGCGGCCACATATAGATAGTCGTTCATTCAGAACGCGCGCCAGCCGCGTTTGTTTTTGTTTTTTCCATCAGGTGGAGAGGCTTGGAGAAGGAGGCAGCGCTGTGCAGGAGGGGGCCGTTGCAGCCAGGAGGGGAGCACTATATACAGTCTTTGGGAAATCTTTATGCACGAGCTGCGATCATGACGAATATGACTGCCTGAGAGCTTTTCGGCTCCAAAATTCAGTACCACCATCGCTTGGACTATCAACGTATTTTTTTTTCTCCATTTTACCATTATTTCTTTTTTATACGTATATACATGTTATTTACAAAATAATGTGATGTAAACAATAAGGTTCTTGCTTCAAACACAGTCCGTAAATATAACTTGTAATAGTTGTTAATTACAGTGTTATCGTCATATGATTTACTCTGTCGCCCATTGTACATGTCAGTATTGAATTTTTTTCCGACTCCTCGAAAATGTTTTACAACTATACCAAGTACAAACTCATTCGCGCGAATAGCCCGCAAAGTTATTAAGAATTGAGCAAGATTATGTTCTAGAAGCTTATCAAACGTCGAGCATACGTTATTTGCGTCGATTACTCCAAAATACATTTTGGAGCAAAATACGGATCCTTCCTCTGTTTACGGAAATTAAATTGCCAGCAGTCGCGATAACTGTATAAAAGAGCGAACCCTTTGAGAGCTGTGCGACTTACCGTTACGCGCTTCATGCCGCGCGCACGGTCTCTCGCTCTCCTTAAGTATAGGCTTGGGAAAAGTTGTTTATTACGTATTCCTGCATACATACGGACATGCGTATTATACGCGTTTACGCTCGCGCGCTGAATGAATTTCCTTGTTATCCGTCGATTCTCTGTATAATAAACGAAGCGGTGCCCTCATACCTATATATAACTGATACATTTCGGACTTTTTACAGTTTCAGATTAAGAGACTCGACTGCTTAGTAGTGATAGAACGCGGATGGTGAAAATGTTTTGATATGTTTTTTTCGAGTTTATCGAGAGGAAGAGAGAGAGAGAGGGAGAGGGCGCGCACGCGTGAGAACGAGAGAGACGAGAGTAAGACTTGCAAGAGGGAGTAATGAATGAAAATAACGTCAGAAGCTGTCATTATCGCGCTGCTTGGTGCCTTTTTGCTTCTCATTATAGCCGAATAGATATTGTATGGATAAGATTCATTTTAATTAATCGCAAACTACACAAACATTTTCATATCGTTAAGAGAAAGGTTAATTTAGGAAATCAGGTTAAAGAGCGGTATCTGGCTTAAGGGACAGTAGTAGAAAAAAAAGAAATTTTAGACATCAGAAGATATTGTCTTGTATATAAATACTAAAAAAAGTCTTTAATTGAAGAATTTTTCGTTTTTTGTTTTTTTTATAAATCCGAACCAAGTAAAAAAGAAGTTTATAACTAACCACTTTTGAAATCTCACTTCTTTCGTGTCAAACACATACGTAGTTTATACATTCACTTTTCAATAACTCTACTTGTAAGTAGTTTGCCTTGCCATCTTCCTCTCCATTTTTCGCTGCTTTTTTTCATCCTTTTCAGAGGGAGCAGGAGCTTCAGCAAATACCCACGGGGATATGATGTTGACCCAGAGCATCCACAAAGCTCTGAAAGGTGCCTGTATCAGAACAAATATAATTAATACTCTACGATTAAAAATTTTACAGCTCTGTAATTATGAGAATATATTTACCAGTAGCAATAGGAACCAAAAGTAATTTGATAAAAGAGATAGCACCTGAACTCCTGATGTTAAGATAATCAAATCCTTCACGTGTCTAAAAGTTTTCAAGTTGTTATTAAACAATCACAATATAATAAAAGTTAATGAGTTTTCTAAAAATTTGGGACATACTCTGCAATACCTCCTTCCATGTTTAAGTCAACTCCAGTGTCTAACAGCTGACCAGATTCAGTATACCTAGCTTGAGCCATGTACGACATAAACTTGTAGGCAGCTGCATAGATAATCCCACAAAATACTGTGAGAAGCTACAAAAATTGGAAATATGTGATATAACAATCAAAATAGAAGAGTATATATTTATAAATACAAGACTCACTGTAAGCATTGTTGTAAATTCAAAGAAAGCACTCATCGCTGTAAGATGAGTCAAAAGTGCTCCGAGTATCATATATTTATAAAAACTAAGGGTTGATACATTTTCTTCAACAATCTGTTTTGCTCCTCTCGTAGCTTGTTTACTACTTTTTGTTGGAGGCTGTAATCATTAACAAAAAAAAAAAAAAAAAAAAAAAAATTATTTAAAGAAATAAAAAAATGTTAATATATACAATAAAAATTAGCAATTCAAAATTAAAATTCAACTAATATATCAAAGATGATTGTATAAGCATATTAAATGTATACAAAAAATAAAGGTATAAAACATTCTAGATTACACAGCAGTTTTGATAGGAAGCTTTTTCAAGCTTCTTATAGGTTATAGACAAGTTGAATATCATTTTTCTTATTAGGAATAAATTTTCTCTTCCAATAGCAGAAAAATTCAAAACATTTGCATAAAATATTTTATTAAATTAAGTGAAATATGTAGCCTAACTGAAAAACCTTATCAACGTGAATAATGATTATTATTGGGAACGACTCACCGCCATCGTATCCGAAATTTTATCTGAACTATGAGTTCTTATTCACTAAATAACAAGAAAGTCCGACCGAAAAGTTGTAACCATTTGCCAAGCTTTACATTATTTTGCATGCCACATGGCCCGATGACACGATCTGGTTATAGACAGCTGTATAGAGGTGGTAGCACACATGTGTGCTGTGTATGTGCACTGTGCCGACACTCCACACTGCTGAAGTGCCGAGACTGCCGAAGCCGACAGTGCCGACGTGTGGATATATTGTGCTTGTGCCGTGTGCGTATTGTTACATAGGAAGATCAGATGGCTCTAGTGAAGGTTAGGTTAAAAGAACGTCGCTGACTGGATTAGGTTGCTTATACGTTTACGCGCGCGCAATGTGTTTCCGCACACATATACGTAAAAAATATTAGATGCAAACATGTTGAAGCCCTGCTGCTGCTTTTACTACAAAATGTTTACATAACCACGCCTTTTTGAACTTTGCCAAAAGCTTGAAATCTTTATGATGAATTTTATACTGCTTTACTGATAGCTGGTTGTAAAAAAAAGGTAAATTTTCTAGAATTTATTTTAAAGCAAATTATTTTATTTGAAATGCATTTCATCAATACTTTTGTGTTCTCTTATTTTAAAGCAATAACCATGTCGCAAGTGATTTTACAATATGTGGCAGACTTTTTGAGTTTGATCACAATACTCATGTGCTTTACCTTAAAAGTTCCACAAATAGCAAGATTACGTTCCAGCAAATCAGCAGTGGGCATTTCTTTTTTTGGTATCTTATTAGAATTAACAAGGTACATATAGAACTTATTAATAATTAAAATCTGTTATAAAATATACATATTCAATATCTGATCATTTCTTACAGTTATAGTATTATGACATGCTATAATTTTACAAATGGATATTCATTGCTATCTTACTTGGAATATCCAATTATTCTCATTCAAGAATATATTTTAATATATTTAGTATTGAAGTATATGAATCTCGTAAATACCAAAACACTGCTGGCAGTGATTACTTATTTTTTACTGTGTACAGGTTTCTTGACTGCAATAATACCAAAGACTATTCTGACCTTATTAGTTGTAAGTTACATAAATCTGATAAATATATATTTTTTTACCTAAATTATACTTTTCAATGACAGTTATGATTTCTTTTAGCCATTATGTACACCTATTTCTGCATCAAGTAAAATAGCTCAATTAATTGCTATAATTAGAGCTAAAAATGCAGATTCAGTATCGCCAATAACTTGGCTTATATCTGCTTTTACAAATCTGAGTAAGTAAAGTTGAAAACTTCAATCTATAGATTGTACAGACTATACTTTTGGTGATTATCATTTAGTAATATATTTTTATTGGTTTTTTCAGCAAGATTATTTACAATCTGGGTGGATTCAGCAGATATATTATTATTAGGAAATTTTATTATCTCAGTTACTTTAAGTTCTTCAATTATGTTTGCCGCAATTTATTATAGGAGACAATCAAAGGAAAAATCTACATAGATAGGAAAGAGAACTAGTGTATGGAAATAACAAACAGGATTTGTTAAAATGTGATTAAAATATAAAAACAAATCAGAATGTTATAAGAAAGCCGAAATTAAAATTCTTGCAATCGGCAAAGAAATTGTTACAAATAATGATTAACTTGGAAAAGTACTAGAGGTATTTTGACTGGTTTATAAATATGAGATTATGAGAGATTATTGTTATTATAATTTTATTTGTAAATTTTATTTATATTAAGACCACTTTGGTGTTACATCACTTTAAGTTGCATAAAAATTTGTGAAAAACTTGTTTGTATAATACATTTTTTTATCTCCTCTTATTAATTAGCTTATTGTTCATCTTAAATTGTTGGACACACATCTGCATACACTTTTCCATGTGTTCGGGAAGAGTCGAGTGAATATGTCTTTTTATTTATCATTACATTGTTTATGCAGCCAACATATTGTGCTCTTGAAACACTTCCTTTTAGTAGTTTGCCAGATTCAAAGTTAGGATGGCCGCCGATGTAAATTGAATGTTTTGATAAGACACCTCCAATATTTTTGCTTCCTATTCCAGGTGATCCAGTCTTATGGTCTACAGATAAGATAACTGCATTTTTCTGTTTAATAGCTGCAAAAGAAAAATTGAATAAGTGATTGTTCACTCAATGAATAAGTGCATTTACTACACATAGCAAAAATTGCAGATAGCTGTACCTCTAACATTGTGCCAATTGCCATCACACAAGGCATTTGGACTGGATGGTTCAAATGATGTTTCAATTTGACCCTTTCCGGTCTTCACTAGGAATTTGACTGTACCATTGACCATTTCCAAAATAAGATAATCGTTTCTACCATGCACTGACAGCAAATGTCCTGACGATGATCGTGGCTTGATTTCCATGTTAATATCCATTGTACGCCCAACAAGATACTTATCCTCTGTAAAAACGGATTTCATGATATTGCTCACAATATTTATCAGAGCATTGATGTGTTAAGTTTCGAAGTAAAACTTACCAGGTCTAAACCAGTTGCTACCATTGCCTGGGAAGAAGAACATTCCAGGTTCTATCCTCTTGGAACACCTGATCACGTCAACACTGTAGCTAGGCTCACCCACGTGCTGGCCGTTCAACATGAAAGTACGGATGCATCCGCTGAACGTCTTATTCACCCCCTGAAAAGAAAAGCGATGAATTTTGGATTTAATGAGATGAGTAAAGAAAGAAATACATCGGCACTTTTGGCGGGTATACTCACTATGGTATCGAAGACGTTATCGGCGATGATGGGGTCAACACCGCCAACGTAGAATGGTGCCTGCACACTTATGCTCTCTGTTGTTCCCTGCGATACACCCTCCACCGGATCCTGATTGTCAACGATCAACACCCCGTTGACGTTCTGACGCTTGAAGGTGACCGTGTGCCATTGCTGGTCGTTGATCTTCTTCTCGCTGATAAGAAGTGCAGGTCCGCTGCCACAATCGTACGTGTAATGAACCTGTAAGAGAGAACACGCTTATAAGCATTCTATTTTTCAAAAATGAATTTTATTCTTCATTCTAATTGACAGTAGAGGATCGAAGGATCGACACACATCACTGATTTCACATATGCAAAATATCTACCTCTAAATTATTTCACTTCAATTAGTATTACTGCTATAGTGACTAATTGTTGATAAATAAAAAGTAATATGACTTACGTGGCCGTCCTTGATGTACAAGGCGATCATATCGCGTTTGGTTAAATCGGCAGCATAGAAGATGAGTCCCTCAGTCGCCAGAGTTTTAATATCAATCTGGAAGTCGTACTCGTTCTTATAACGGCCATTGAGCGTGTTGAACTCAAACCTACTGTTCTCCCGTGTGCCTACGTAATTACAGTCATGATTAGAGATCGTGTTCAAGATTGATCGACGAAACGAAAGTTTAATAGTATTGTCAAGTACCGAATCTGTAACTCTTTGGAAGCTCGTTCTGGTCGGGATCTTTGGCGGGATACTGGGGCAACTGACAGCCGTCGACAGTCTCCGGCTCCTTCGGCGACGTCGGCCAGGCAGTCGTCGGGATTGAGCTCATTAGCTCAGTAACGACTGGCGCCGGGCTCGTGTCCTCTAATAGCGGAAAGCGGCCCTCTATTGCACCCGGAGGTTGATATTCGTCGCCGCCTTGCCCAATGTCCACGACGTCTAGAAAATTAGTAAATTATAGAAATGCAGTCACTTGGCAGCGGCTATATAAGTACTTGACAGTTTTATGAAGAAAAGTCGACTTACTAGTTGTTGCGTCGTCCCAGGATGACAGCGGGGGCGGCGGGTACGTCGCTATCGTTGGCTCTTGCTCGGCTGAGGATACTGCAGACAGAAAAACGTGAGTGTAAAGAAATTTTCTATAAACTAGAGAGCCAGGGTGAGGCACAGAAAGAGGATATATTATAATATACTTGCCTTGATCGGGCCGATTGCATTGAGCCAAGTGTGCGTGCGGTCTTTCCGTCGAGTTGGCAAAGTTGACTATTAGACCATTCAAAGTCGTATCCCCTATACAGCCGATAAACGGCTCCACGTTCACGCTGTTCCGAAGCTCATCGGGCACGCTGCCGACGTAGAGCGCTCCGTCATTGACTTGCCGTGGATACGGCGCTGTGTCGGTGCTCTCTTGCTCGACGTCGTCGATGTCCAGCTTGAGTGTCGTCTCGTTGTGCGTTGCCGTGATTACGTGCCACTCATCGTCGTTGAAGCGAATCTCTGGAGTGTTGGTCTCGAGGCGCTCGCCTTGGCTTTCGAGGACGAGGCGGTTGTTGACTAGGGATAGCGTGCTCGCCGGAGTGCCGTCGGCGTTCACTAGGTGATAGATCAGGCCGTTCTCCGACTGAGTCTTGAACTTGAGGTTTACTTGCAGAGAGTGGGGGACCACGACCTTTTCCCACTTGACGTAACCCGGATGCACAGAGTCGAACGAGACGAGACTGGCAAACTGCGAAAAAATAAATTTCATTTTTCAATAGAAATACACCACAAATTTCATCATTCCATTATTCATGGCCATTCGAAAATTTATCATTATTAGGCTTTTTTAATTCATTTTTCTATTCTTATTACATGGCGTAGTACCGTCTAGTTTTTATTTAATGATTCGAGGCAATGTATGATATAATACATCGTACATTGCAGTTGGGCAAGCTGGATTCTCACAATCGAGCAATGAAACACTACAGCAACAAAGGATTTGATCTTTCATAAATTTAAATTGATTTTACTGCGTGATCTTTGGTAAGTGGTGTATATGATTTATACGTAGCCATGCCTTATCGCTATATCGAAGTGACATTAATCTGAATACCTTCACTGGACATCCGAGAACAACGCCAAAGGCCTGAAGATTCTTGGTAAGATCAACAGAGGTCTCCTGGAAGCTGACCTCGTCAATGCAACCCTCAAAGCCGAGTTGCGTGGCCGGCTTGTACGGATGCGGTATTTGACTAGGGTAGCCACCAAAGTACACGTAATCATTAGTGACCAGGTGCTTACTGACACCGTTGCTCTCGTCCTGGCCGATGGGGGTGCCGTCGACTTTAAGAACGCCGATCTTTTCGAGACGCAAGGCTTCAACAGTGTGCCAGTTTCCGTCATTGTACCTTGAATGATTTTATTAGGATTATTTAAAGAATCAAGTTACAATTTCGATGTAGCAGAGGTTATAGAATACCCTTTCTCTTTACATAAAATCAGTCATTTTATAATATTTTGTTTAATACGAAATTTTAATGAATCAACTTACTTTTGAGGCGTCTGAATATTTATGCCACCATCGCCTAAATCAAATTGATAAAGGATGTGCCCATCCTTAAGCTCTAAGGCTAAGAAGTGTTTCTTTCCGCCCATCAGATACATCAGACCATTATTAACCCACGTCTTGAACTTGAATTGTACGCGGAACTGCTTGAGATCGGGAGGCAACTGCGAGGACTTCTTACTCAGAATTGCATAACCATCACGGTCGAATCTGTATCCAGTAATCGGTTGCAAATTTACGAGCTTGTCGCGTTCATATGCTGGCATATTGTTGTTCTCGCCATCGACAAAGTTCCAGAAGGACACCGGCACGTCACCAATCATAAGCTCTTCCATTTCTCCATCGAAAGAGGATGAGATAACGCTGTCCTGTACTTGGAACGAAGACGGAAAACCGCCAACGAACAGTTTGGATTTCTCCTGATCGAGGTTGAAGATCGAGTGCGAGCCGGGTAGCGATTGTTCAGTGATGAAATTTTGGTCCCTGCCGTCGCCCACGTCTTCACGTATTATAAGTTTTATGTTTCGGCCAGTTCTATTGGAAGAAGAATAACCAAGTTACATTCCATTTTATTTTATTTTGTTAATAATAAATAAATATATATAGAAAGCGCGATGTATACCTGTCTACAATTAGCTGTCGCCATACATTGTCAGAAACATATTTGTTACCGATAATTCTCTGGGAACCTGAACCCAAGTCAAGAGTCAGTACAGGAAATCCATTTTCAACCGACAGGGCCATGAAGTCGTGCTAAAAGTTAACAATTCATTTGATAAATTTCAAACTGTTCCCTCAGTATACATATATAACGATATCAAATTGATATTAAACTCACTCGATTGAGTCGTGGAATATTTGTCCTATCTTCGTTTCCAAGGTACAATAAGAATCCATTAGCCTTATTAGTACGGAAATACAGTGAGAGTTTTGTGCTTGTCGTTTGAAGCGGCAAATTCTCTGGATTTTTCAATTCCAGTGTTGTATTTGGGAAGAATGTCAAACCGATCCTGAAGGTATTGGCAAGGTCCCTGGCATTTCTAATCTTGCGTTTCAAGTCTTCAATGTTATCGTACAAGCTGTTGCCAGTGGCATTGATTGATTGTTGCTTCTCGCTCAAGGCGCGCAGTCGGTTGTGGATGTCGGGCAAAGTTGTATTGATCGAATCGAGTTGATGGTTGGCCTGGAACACCTCGCGATTGGAATCCGATGTGTCTTTGGCCAACTGCTTTGTTTTCTTAAGATCCTCGGGGATTTGGTCGACCTTGTCCCTTAAGTAATTGTTGATTGACTCGCCTATCACGTATTCAGCCTTGTCAACATTGTTTAGAGCTTCTTGGGCTATCATATGTGACGATTGGATGGACAGAGTTCCCAGAATTCTAAAAAAACATGAAAGTTGAAAAATGGAATTTAACATTGTTGTTTCTTCCAACTTACTTTTCTATGCGATCAAGAGTAGCGTTGTTCTTTTCATTTTGCTCGGCTATGTCATAAACATCATGATACTTAGCATTGTTGAGCTCTGGTTTCAAGTCCCGGTTCGTCTGTAACACTGCAGCTCTAGCGCCATTTAAAAGATCACTACTCTGCTCTTCGGATCTCAAGCTATTTTCTCCAAGTCCTTCAACCTGCATTGAATAATTAATGTTACTATAAGTATATTACTGAACAAAATGTCCAAGAGTTGAAAATTCTACAAAAATCTAATCTTACCAAATTAGTGGCGTTGTCCACCGACTTAACAGCATCTTCAGCGAGCTGTTTTGCAGCATTGATGTTGTTAGCGATGTCTTGGTAAACAGACGCCGCTCGAACTCTCGTCAAATTGCGCGTAACAGTCAACAAAGCCTCCAATTCCATAGACTTCATATTGAGGTCTTGAGCATGCTTGATTGCTTTAGGAACTTCGTCTTGCACGTCTAATAATGTTCGATTGTTTAAATCAATAGCTTCGGCCAGCTTCTCGCTGGCTTCTGTTGGCTGTCCAGGAGTTACGTGGCTTTCTATCACACAAAAATAGTTCGTCGTTAGATTAATCCTTAACAATTGAATAAAATGTTAAAAAATATATTAAGACTCACTGAGATTGATAAAGTTGTATTCCGCTTCGTCGAAGAGTGCTCTAGCGTTGTTATTCAACTCATCAGCTTTAACAATATCATCATTTACTTGTTCAGTAGCATTCTTAAGAGCAGTCACACTGCTCGAGTCTACGAGTTTTTTGTTCTCGAAGTTGAGTCGCTCTGCGGCGTTCGCTCGCTCGTCCGCTTGCAACGTTAGGTTGTACATATCGTCAATTTGGTTTGCCAATCCGCGCACACGTCCGCTCACGTCATCGGTTTCTTGTACAAGGACTTTTACAGGTTCCTCGTAACTGATCATCTCGGAGACAAGAATGTTGGCCTTGTTCGCTTGATCCGTTGCATTGTCACGGTCATCAATGAAGGAGACCTTTTTCAATATTAAAAATAACAGCAAATGAGAAGAAGCTTTAGACTAGTTGAACGACAAACATTTCATTCAACGGAATATTATAGTTTTATTATTACCAAACGAGCGGACTACCTCAAGAACGTTTTTGCAGAGTTTAAAATCAATATTTAAAAGCTAAGAATATTGATTTAAAAATTGTTAAGTGATAGAATATATTATGATTGTGGATGGCAATGTGGTCCTTGATTTTCATATATTATTATTATAATAGACATAGTTTTTTTAAATCACCCACTCATGTTAAAAATAGCGAGTTCGAAAACGAGTTCGATTTTGCATGGTTCCAGTTTAATTCTCCTCAATTTTAATCCCCCTTTTCGAGTTTTATTACGGGCACATTTTCGAGCTCAATTTCGAACATACTTTCAACTCAAAATTCAAATTTGACACGGTTTTTAAGGTAGATTTTGTTTCTGCTCGTAAAGCCATCGAAATCGAGCTCGATATTTTTAACAGGATGTAATTGGTTGTTTGATTAAAAGTGTAGGTACTATTCTTTACATTTATATACACGAAAATACTTTAAATTTCAATTAAGAAATACCCTGTTGCAATAATAAAGTTAAAAGAAAATCGTACCTGTTTGATTTTAGCGAGTATTTCTTGTGCCTCTTTAAGAGCATTATCAACTTTAGGTCCAGTGCCAAGTTCCGTGTTTGACGCCAGTGACTGCACTTCATTGATAATAGTATTAACAAGGTTTATCTCGCGGATAACGTCCTGCTCTAAATTGTTCATGTCCTTCAGATCTTCCTCGGCAAGGTCTTTCCATTTTTTACCATCTTCTTCGTGAAACTCGACCTGTCGCTTCAGTACATAAGCTTTTTGAGTTAATCGATCAATTTCTTGTTTGAGTGGGTCAAAATTAATGCGACGTGGATCGAGTAGTTTGACTTCTGGAGCCAGTTTAAACAGCGTTTCGTTAATAAAGTCTAGGCGTTGGTTTGTAAAGTAACTGTCAGCAACATTCTGAAATCAAAAAGATTAAAGTAAAAATAAACTCGTGTACAAAATAGGTATTAAATTATATTTGTCCAATTTCTTAAATCTAATAAATTTGCTTTAAGGTTAAAAAGCTTTAGATGATAAGATGGTTTTATTATACTAGGCCTCTAAACAATCATATTTTGTGCTCAGCAAGTATGTAGAATCAATCTGCTTTTTATATAAGATAGAAGAAAAAAATTTAAATAGTCTAGCTGTAATCACCTTAAAAGAATTAGCTACTGGGTCGAGAATTTTTTCGAGTTCATCAGTAACATCGAGAAGATCGTGAGTACACTTGTCGCAAGTCTGACAGCCTCTTCTTTCATCTAGTACAGTACGGTGAGGGCAGTGGTCACATTTTTCACCAAGTACACCAGGGAGACACTCACACTGACCAGTTATTGGATTACAGGACGCTCCTCGAGAATATCCAATGGTACATCCACATGCTGTATAATAAGAAGATTGTTTTATATGTATCTTTAATACCAATACTAAGAATATTAAGTAAATACTCACATATGCAGCCCTCCGGCCCATAATTCCAAAATCCAACCATGCACTGATCGCACATTCTTCCCTCTACTCCAGGCTTGCATTTGCATTTTCCATCTTCATCAGCACACTGGCTACTTTCAGCTGCTTCGCCGCAGTTGCAAGGCTTACAGCCCTGGCAGGACGAAAAGCCATAGTGGTTCTCCTCGCAGCGGTCGCACTTATCGCCAACGACATTCTCACGGCACTGACACAAGCCGTTACGACTGTCGCAATGGTCCATACCTAGAAATATGTTATTTTTTCTTTTGGTGTTTTTATTGTGATGCTCCTGTTATCTAACGTGGGTGTATGATGGAAAGAATACGTCTATTTTTTAATTGCATCCCTTTGAACACCTCAATGTATTACTCATCAGGTGAAGAAATGCAAATATAGATTAAGGCTACCGCTTGTCAAACGTCAAAAAATATTTGTTCACTATTAGTCAACGACTAAAGGGTCGAGATTTAAAAAAATGATAAAATGTTCTCCAATCCATAAAAATTAGTACTAGAGTTTCCTTGTTACTAGACTGAAATCCGGATCAATACGTAAAAGTTTAAATTATAATCAAATGAATGAAAACTTGTAGTCATAAGAAAATAATTAATTAAATAAATAACTTAGCAAAAAACCCTAAATTGTAATGAAAATTATAAATAATCTCTTTAAAAGTTATGATTAACTATGCACTTATTTCATGTACGAATATTTATTTATTTCACTGATATTTACTTATTCAAATTTAAATTATTCATACAGTGCCTACATTTAAAAATGTTTAAAATGAAACAAAAGATAGATTAATCTAAACTTTGATCTGGAGTAAAGTATAGTTTACCTTCGTGTGCCGACTTTTTAAATTCAACAAATTATTATAACAATAATATATATTTTCATCGATCTCTATAAAAAAAAGCCGTGGAAAGTCTATTTGGTTGAATAAGCGCATTCTTACCGCATTTGTCACAGAAACAGCTCTTGCAATCCTTCCTCTCAATGGCATCACCAAAGAAGCCTGGCGCGCACAGATTGCAAGCTTCACCATATGTGTTATTTAAACACTTAAGGCATTCTCCGCTAACGGAATCACATGAATCGAGCTCATTGGTGTCGATGTTTCCTGAGCATTCACAAGATTTACAATGATCTCCGATCTGTTCGGGCCGACCAAAGAAGCCAGCGGAGCAGGACTCGCAGCGCGCTCCGTAATAACCAGGGTTGCAGTCACAACTGATGCGGCTGCCATCCTCGCTGACCTCGCATCCTCGAGCAAAATTGTTGGAAGGAATAGGCAAGGGACAGGCACAAATAAGACAGTCAGTCGGTGTACCGATGGTCGCGTTTCCATAATAGCCCTCCTGGCAAAGCTCGCAATGATCGCCTGTCGTGCCATTTTTGCAGTCCTAGAACATAGTTTCATTAAATAAGTTTGATTTTAGTTAAATTTTAATGAAGTGTGTGGTTAAATAAACTTGATTTTACTTGAAAATTATTGTACATTACACATAATATCTGTCTTTAATTAATGTATGATCGAACCAGTTTTAAGAAAATTATGAAGTGTTAGTTATATGGACCTCAAAGACGCAATTATAAAATTAGGGTGAGATTATGCAATTACTTATACTTACTCTAACAATAAGTAATATTTTTTATCTATCATCAAGGGTAAAATTCAGTGATAGAATTTAAAATTATTTTTTTTAATTTTAAGAGAAAAATAATTGTCAAGGGCTGATGTACTATATTTAAACTTTCTAAAAGAGAATGAATTACGAAAAATTGTTATTTTAAGTTACCAGAATGTACCACTCAACAAATAAGACAATAGCGAAAGGTTGAAACTTTCGCAGCGGTTTTTGAGCCGCTTAACATATCTTAAAAATCCAATGAAATAGAAGAAGTTTCATGAAATAATTTATTTTATCAAAATTTCTAATATATTATTAATGTTTTAATTCAGAAAATTAGGTATTAGAAATAATTGTTCAGAGTCTTACGATACAAATTCCTGTGTTAACATCACATGAATCAGCGTGTCCATTGCATTGACACTTGACGCAGGTTCCTCCATAAGGTCCAGGCAGCCTGTAATAGCCTTTCGCGCACTCCTCGCAAGAGAGTCCTTTGTAGTTGGGTGGACATTGACATTTTTCTACGCTGCTCGCTAGTTCTGTGTCGGGTATATACGATTCCGATGCTATGTCAAGGGATACATGAGATAGTCTGTAGAAAATAAATTTTAATTACTAATTTTATTCGAGAAAGACCTTAATAAATATTAACTTTCGATATTTACGTGGCAGTCAGGGACGGTTGCCAGTACGTAGCTCGAATGTAAATTCCTCGCAAGTCTCCCAACACGACCATAATCTGTTCCCGAGTAGCTCTAACATTTTGTCTAGATTCGAAATTAGATTCAACAAGGTGAACCGACGCCCTGAAATTCTCGAATGATGGTGGTTGCTCTTCTCCTCTGTATATCAAAAAGTGTTCTGCTCCCTGCAAGATGACATCAGCTCCGGGAACCGCTTGGCCAAACGGCCCTGTCGTGTAGTAAATCGTGAAGTTTAACCAGCCACCATAGGAAGTCAGTTTCTTATTGAGGTAACTCTCTGGGGCTGACAAATAGACAACACTTTTTTCGTCAACGTCTTTCATTTCTACGACGATGTGTGTGTCATTGATTTGCTGTGGTATGACTTTGAGAATTTCCACCGACTCGTTTCTTTCATTGACAAGCGCGACATCCCAACTGTTCATGTCCATCGTGTATGTTCTATATAGATCAGCGGATCTGCACCTTGTGGTCTTGCCGAAGCAAAAGCACTCGCTGCATCCCTTTTCATTGCCTGCTTGGAGGTTGAACATGCCCTCTTTACACAAATCACAAGCAGATCCCTGGACATTATCCTTACAGTAACAATCAGCTGTTTGTTGATCGCAAATAGCTTTAGTTGTACCACGCACATCACAATCACACTTGTCGCAGTAGGGGAAGGCATAGTGACCATCCTTACACATGTCGCACTGCCTGTTGACGACATTTTCTTTGCAGTGACAGTTACCTGTGAGCAGGTCGCACTGAGGATTGTTGTCAACAACGCCATATGGCGAGCAGTTACATTCGTCACATCCTATCTGCGGAGCATATCCATATGTGCCGGGCTCGCACTGGTCACAGCGCTCACCAGTCACGTGTTGCGGGCAATGACACTCTCCGGTCTCTGGGTCGCAGTAGGCCGTACTTGGACAATTACATTGCCGGCAATTCGGGAAGCCGTAGTAGCCCGGCTTACAAATATTACATCTACGACCGATGATGTGTGGTTTACAAGGACACTGGCCACCAAACTTCTCGCACTCAAAGCTGACCGTGCCCTCAACATCACAGTAGCAGGGCAGCGCGCCATTGTTGTAATTGCTTGTGATGGAAAAGACAGAGTCGCGGCAGAAGCCCTCTTCGGTCGTGTTAATGAAGAAATGGTTGGTACCGCATTTTTTAATAAATTCTTTGGTCTGATCGAATTGGAGCTTTTTGAGGTAGTCATCGGTGTATTGGTCAGCTGGAATCACGAGGATGTAGTCCAGCCAGATACCTTTGCCGGTGTTCTCTTTTAGCGTTATGACAAAGTTTTCGATCAACTGGAAGCGAGTATTATCTGCAAAAATAGATAGTTGTTAGAACTGTTTAGTTTCTTTTTGATATGAAAAAAAATTGTTTTTTTTTAATTAAAGTTACCGTCTAGCTGACGAACGAGACTGCGACAACCACTGTTGCTTGGGCAATGTGCCATTGGTACCTTAGCTTCATAGAATTTTCCATTCTGAACGAGAACCTCCAGATCGAATTCCGGATGATCAGGTTGATAATACTGTACCACGAACACATAATCGCCAGGATGCGGTACTTTTGCCGGAATATCGATCATTGAATCGTCCTCGTTTAGGTAAATGAACTTGGAACTATTATCAAAAATACCGTCGGGTGTAGTAGCGACATCAATGATCTGATTGTTTTGCTCTAATTCGATTTTTTTAGCGTCGGGAGTCTCGGGAAATACGCCTTGGACACACTCGCCGTACTTCCTGACGCACATTGATTTTGGATTTAGAAAGTCGACAGACCATTCTTGAGCTGGTACGGCGACGATGGACTTGATTGCCACATTTGTGTCTGGATCGCCCTCTACCACGACTGTCACGTAGTTTGTCGGGAAGTTCATGTAGGCGACTCTACCCGTGGTATCGGTAACAACTTGCCGACAGACGCTTGTGAATGTGCACGGATACAGAGTTGCCTGGGATAAAAAGTATATTTGTTTATGAGCAATTGGTAAAATTGAACATTATATATAGTATATTGTGCATAAAAAAAATGTTACCTTGCCCTTATCCATGGTATTAGCCTCGATGAAAACGGTGGCAGTACGAGTCTGTGTCTTCGGCGGTGTCACGTACGTAATGATTAGCACATGATGTCCGGGCTTCGTTACTGTCAACTCAAAGTGTACCTTTTTCTGTACATCGTTGATCAGCGGTATTTTGTTTTCACCCAATTCTTCAAGTGTTTCTTGATCGGTTAGATATTCCGTCAGAGGATTCCTGGCGTTGTTGTCGCCAATGTAGCCGCCCGTACCAAGGACTGAATTGAACTTGGAAATACTGGGGTATGCGTAATGACGACACAGGCCCTTATAGCCAATTTGGCATGGTGTGCTGACTTCCTGTATAAGAATGCTAGCTTCGTAATACTCAGCTGGAAGGAGGACAAAGTAGTCGAGGAACAAGCTCTTTTCAATTGTAATGGTAACGGTCCAGTGACCAGGGTTCATGACCATAACCGACGGGAGGTTTCCTTGGGCACCTAAAATCGTAATTAAATGAAGGCATGAGAAAGTAATAAACAATTACTACAATCACGAAAAAATAGAATAAAGATCTTACCAGCAACAGTAACGAATGAGGGCTTGCCAGTCGCCTTGAACTGTACTTTGAAATGCTGCTCAACTTCAAGATGACTATCTGGTGTAACTGTCACGAAGCCGAGTATAGGCTCGCTATTCGGATTAACATAACGTAAAACCATACGGTATAAAGAAGATTTCGGCACTTCCACCTCGTGGATGATTTTGTTCCACAAAGGCGAAAAGACGGCGTAGCCTCGCCAGCTATAGCCTGGGAAAAGATCATCCTCAGCGCGATGGTGTACAGAACGATTGCTCGGTGTACGTCCATCTTCAGCCTCGTATTGGTATTGGTGTAACGTGGGGAAGTAATGCATGCGCATTGGTTTGTTGCAGGTCTGTCCCTCGATACGGCTACGGCATTGGCACTGTCCGGTCTCCTTGTTGCATGACATGCTTAGCGAACCACCAATGTCGCACGAACATTCTTAGGTACAGAAACGAGATTTTCGTGAGATTCTAGATTATACAGAAGCTATTCTTTACGAAAGTTTAGTTTAGAAACTTACCGGAACAACCGAATAGGTTGCTCTCTTGCAGATTGTACATGCCGTCGATACATTTGGTACAGTCTCTGCCTGTGACGGCAGGTTTGCAAATGCACTGACCAGTTTTTCCGTCGCACTCACCGATGCTTCCGATTACACCAGGGATGTTGCACCGGCAATCTAGACGAGACAAAATAATAGTCACGTTAAATATGTATATTTAAAAAAAAATTCAATTATTTTCATTCCATAGAATCATCTCGGACACATTTCCTCTTACACGCTTTTTTTGTATTCACTAAGTAAGAATTTAAAAATTTACCTTCGCATCCATCAGGATTGTTGTGTTGTAAATTCCAAAATAGTTTTTTGCATTGATTACAAATTCTGCCTTCGACACGCTGCTTGCACTGACAGAGCTCGCCGGCTGGCAAACTACCGCAGCCCTGGAATGTGCCGGCGATACCGGCGGGATCACAGTTGCAACCCTCACAAGTTGGGAAGTTGTAAAAGTTCTCCTTACATTTATCGCACCGATCACCATCAAAGTTGTCACGACATTGGCATTTGCCGTCCGCGTCGCAAGAGACGCCGATTGAGCCGTGCATATCGCAGTTGCAGCCTAGGAAAATAACAATGAGTAAACTGGCGTTTGAGATAATCTACTGTAATGCTATTTCATGGAAACGACATTATTATAATAATTGATTAAGAATGAATAATTTAAAATGATGAACAGTTTTATCATAATGTCATCAAGATAAAAAAATATTTCACCGATGAATTTAAAAAAATAATTGGAACAAATACTTACCCGTACACTCTGGATAGTTGTAATAGCCAGGCGCACACTGGTTGCAAGTCTTGCCGACAAAGTTGGAAATGCAGGAACATTTACCGCTGGCGTCGCAGCTAACGGATGATGTGCCATTCTTACTGCAATTGCAAGGTTCGCAGTTCGGGTAGCCGTAATAGCCGCTGATACACTGATCGCAGCGAGGGCCGCCATAGCCTTCTTTGCAAATGCACTGTCCATTCGCTTTATCACAGACGCCAGGCTCTGTGCCTCGAGTATCGCATTCGCAATCTAAACATTAAGTATTTCGATCAATATTTTCTTACCATATATGAATTAAATACAACTTATTTAAATGGGAAAAGTACAAAATTATTATAATTTTTAAAAAGTGTTAATTAATCTTTTTTTAAACTTTCTAGATTCAAACTTTGAATCGTTACTTATTATTTCGATTCAGTTAAATCTAAAGATAAACTAAAACTCTTTTAAATAAAATCCTCCTCTGTCTCTCCTCCTTCGCCCTTCTCCAATGAAGTCTTAAATGTTGTATAAGTACAAACACCTTAAAATTATAAATTGAGCTGACTCACATGTACACGCCGGGTAGTTATAGTATCCATCCTCGCATATATCACAGCTTCTACCGCCATAGTTGTTCTTGCACGTACAATTTCCAGAAATCACGTCGCAAACGTTGTTAAGTGATCCAACTTCGTTACAGTCGCATGCTGAAATGTTTCAATATATTTTTCAATATAATAAATCCAAAGAGTAATTTTGAAAATTGCAGAATTAAATAGCATATTGTAGAAAATTGTTCTTTTACCAACATGCTATTCATTCAATAACCATTTCATAAAATCTACGATGAAACTTCAAGTGATATCTTTCAAAATAAAACTTACGCAAGCAGTTGGGAAAATCGTAATATCCCTCAGCACATATGTCGCAGTAGTGTCCGGCGTAGTTTTCTTTACATGGACACTGACCTTCAGTGGCCTCACAATGATAGCCATCAGTACCATTAAGATTGCACTCGCAAGGTCTACATGCAGGGTAGCCAAAGTAGCCGTAGCTGCAGGAGTCACAATTAGGAGCACTAAACTCCGGTCGGCACTCACACTGACCAGTTGAGTCAAAGCAGTTGCCAGTCGAGTAGAAGAAGTCACAGTTACAGGCTGGGAAAAGTATATGTATATATTTAGGTTTTATTTTTAAACAGTATATTATGTATATCTAATTATAAGGGGACAAAATATACTTTCAAAAACTGAAAAATATACAATTTTTTTACCAAGAGATTATTAAATAATTATAAGTTTTTTTTATAAAAGTAAGCTTTTGAAGTAAAATTTATTATACCCCTTACTAATCCATAGATCCATTGAAAAAAAAATCATTCATAATTTATCAGACTAATCCATCCCCGGAGAGTTCTTATTCATCTTAATATTTTTTAAGAAAAACTCACGTTGACAAACATCGGTAACATTGAGCGGTTTGTTGGCTGGTTTGTAGTACTTGGGCTTGCAGCGGTTGCAATTTATACCCTCGGTGTTGTGTCTGCAGTTCTTGCAAACACCACCGCCTTCATAGTTTCCGTGGATGTCCAGAGATAGGTGTTTCTCGTCGACTTCTGGGTCGTAGTCGCACTCGTCCGAATGATTAAAGCAGTTGCATGCTGTGAAAAAAAATACGAGTTTTAAGTTACAAAAACCAACTCAACATTTTATTTTAAGAAAACATAAAAGAAGCTGATTTTATTCTTCAAATGAAAATCAAAATGGCATTTCTTTTTTTGTAAATAACATCAATTCATCTTTTAAAAAATTAAAGGTATATAGTGGGTAGTGAAATTTCCTTCCTTGTAATAAGACAGGAGCGGGAAAATATGTCAAGTGTGAAAAATTAAATCGTCAACAATTATGTATAGATTATCAGAATCATAAGTATATATTTCTAATATACATAGAAAATGAAAAAGGTACTTACGTTCGCAGACAAACTTCTTAGAGTATGTAGACTGCCTCCACTTCTTTTGTTCAAATCCTTTGCAGCATGTGTTACATTGAGGCCCACAGGTATTATGTTGGCACTGGCAGAGCAACTTCTTTGGCTGGTACGGGTCAAGCGCATCACAGGTATCGGCGTGACCATTGCACATGCACCGTCCTCCAATGCTGATATCTTTGATGGAGTAAAAGTACTAAGAAACAAAAAATTTAGTTCAGAAACACAAAGAAAAGTTCAAAACGTAGAAAATCATGATGTAAATTAGTGATAAAGATAAGTAATAAAAGCTTTTTCTATTCTATTTTGGTATTTTGTTAACTATCATTGTTATCCATAAATGCTTTTTCGTGAGCTTTACGCACACCTGGCCTTGCATGCTTTGGGCAACTAATTGTTCTAGAAACTAATCAAATGCATCTAGAAAATGTTACAAAATAATCTCTATTTTATAAGTGATATCGTTTCAATTTACGAACACCAATAAAGAGACAAACATATATCTCATACTTTCAGCTTAAACTCAATATTATATTGCAATAATTTTTATAAGACATGGATGTTTATTTAGATTTATGTTTTTTGAGTAGGTTTTAAAATTTTTTTGCATAATTATACTTCTTTTTTGCTAAAACATTTTTAATCTCAATTGAATCGATCTATTATTATCAATAAAAGATGAAGTTATTCCTAAAAAAAATTTCCTTGAGATTATTTTACCTTGCTGATAATTCAAGAATTTATTGTTTCTATTTAATGTAGGATCCTTACAACCCTCCAGGAGAAAAATATAATAAAATTACTTACTCGTCTTGTTACCGTCGGATCTTGCCTCCTCACGGACATCAAATGTCCCAACAGATTTTTCGTCTTCATAAAACTAAACCTAACGTTCGTCGCCCTCGTCCATTCCTGTAGTACACTTGAGTTGAAATAATGTTTCGCCGAAGGCCTGTTATTTAAAACGGAAATCGGCATCTCGCCACCTTCTAGCGGAACGATACCCGAGTACTCGGTAGTACAGATGACGGAGTCGTCGCGTGTGATGGGTGTGTGACTGTCGACACCGAAGTACGTTACACAGTCGCTGTCCGAGTCTGCGAAGTACTGCCACGGCGTGAAGGTCTTACCGTTGTCCGTGGACTTCTCTAGAGACCAAAGTCGGGGCCGGGGCGAATTACCCATGCGTACAAATACGTAGGCAACGTGGAATTGCTGCAGAAGAAGGTATACTATTTATTGTTTAAACCTATAGGTGCGAGATGAAAGTGTTTAATTGGTTCTCATTCGCGTATAAATTAGTATTTTCGGGCATTTGTAATGTATTGTTTTATTTTTTTCGATTTTACGCAGTTTTAGAGCAGCCGGCGGAAAAGTGGTCATTATCGCCCCTGGGCAAAAAGTAACTTTTTTTCTTGCCAGTCAGAAAAAACATTTTCGATTTTGTACATGGGTTACAAAAGAAATTTTGTATTCCAATGTCCGCTATAATGGACACTTTACAGCCTGAAAAGCGGGTCAAAAGTGGCGTCTCTTTTCCTCTTTCCTTTGTTCACGCATATGCGGGAATAAAGTAACATCGTTTTTACATTTTTAGGTTTATGATGAATCTGGTTAGAACAAACAGAATTATAACGTATAAATACAAAATAACTTTTTAAGTCTACAAAGTGGCGGCCACAGTGGAGCTACGAATAAAGTACTATATATGTAACACGCGACTGAAGTCGATGATTCAACCGCGGGTACGTGCGCCACACTGTGTGTATAAAATATAAGATTCGAAACGAAAAAAAAAAAAAAATATCGATAAGATTATAGTTTATTTTGCCGTTAATTTTATTTCTATGTTGTTTATGTTGTCATTAATTTTATTTCTATTCTTCACTCATTCTGTATATAAAAATACATATATATTAGTTATTTAAGATTTACTATAATTTATAAATAACAAATTTGCCATTTATAAAATAAGATTATAAAAATAAACGTTATTTTCTTCTAAAATTTTGTAAAGTATCAAGGATTTTTAAATGCATTTTTGTACATTCGAAAATAGAATAGAAGATGGGGTTCTGAGAAATTTTTTCCATCGATGGGTACACATGCTCGTAAGCCACACAGAAGGGCTGAAAGATTAGAGAGAAGTGAGGGAGGGACCGACAAACTCCGAAGTTTGGCTACCAGATGTGTTTGCGCCGACGCTCCACTCGTCATCAAAAGCGTTTCTAAGGAGCTCACATACAGAGCTAGCCTTTTATCTATAGAACAGTTTTTATTTTATTTTATTTTATTATTTTTCGATTTCGAGGAAAAATTTCAAGATAATGTAAGGGAAAAATACATTTGTTGAAAAAAGTCATTGTTTCTTTGTGGATTTCTTTTTCTCTATTTTGATAACAATTATTTTCATTAAAGATTGATAACAACTTTTTGTTTTTTCTATCTTTGAACAAATTGTATCTAAATCAGTTGTAAAAATGTTTCTGTTGTTTCTAAATAAGCAGTAACCTTTTATTTTTTAATTTTTAGCTCCATTTTAAACAACATTGTTTTATTTAAGATATTTTATTGAAGAATTTTATTTCAAAGCGCGTCGCTTGAATATAGCTATATCTACGGGAAAAATCATCTTCGGTATCTCTGTTTTTTTTTCCTCAACTTACTTTGTCGGTATCGTTAGCTGACAACATCTACTTTCATAACTTCAGTAATTTTGAATGAATCGTGTGTGGACAGAAAAATAATATATAGATGAAGCGTCGAACGCGACGATATCGGGGGCCGCGGAAGAGGCTGTTATTTTAAAGGTTGATAAGGGGTGAGACTATCGCATCCGTTCGAGTCACAAGCCCGTAAGATAAGAGAGAACTAACGACGCAAGTCAGGAAATCGTTACCCACGCATCCGATATTCTCTCGTTAAAAAGAATCATGTGAATGTAGTCAAAGCTTATGAAAAGTTTATGGAAATGTTTTTGTATACAGCTTTCGTCTTCATGAAGTATTATTCTTATTGATATTTTGATTAATGTAATTTGATACATAAAAACAGAGTATAAACATCTAAATATGATTTTTTACTCGCAGAATGTATTACTATTATTTTAAAAAGAATAACTGTTATCAATATAACCTGGGAAGCAGTAAATCTTTATATTATTTGATGAATCATGCTATGTTGCTATTCAAATTTTTTATTAAATTTAGAAAACGAAAAAATTAATATTTTAATAATTCAGTTTGGCAATTGTAGAGAACCAATTAAAGAATCTCAAATAATTGTTTATACCTGTCCGAAATTTATTGTAAGGTTGACTCTCTCGTACTTCATGCCTCGTGACAGAGGCGGCGATTGCCACCAAGTCTCCATCCCGTCCACCGCAAACTCCGGAGGATGCTTCTTCTCAGGATCATCAGCATCGCAATAATCGCATTGCTGAAATCAATAAAATTCATCGTTACTGTAATGTGACCTAAAAGTTTCAAATTCTCGAAACCCGGGACGGGGCCAGTTCCAGAGTTATCGGGAGGTCAACTCCGGGTATCTCGCTTTTTCTTATCGCGCAGACAACTTTTAGTAGTTCTGCGCGGCTTGCTCTCTTCCGTTCGATGAATAAAGGAATCTTATTTCTCCCCGGTATCAAGTAACGCTGACCATTTGGAATGAAGAAATTACTCGGCGATAAATGTTACACGAGGGTATATTCCGCAAGAGGAGCTTCTATAATCGCTTGACGACAACGATAAAGTTTATTTCGTGCTCTCATTTCTAAATTTTCACGAATATTTATTATGATAATTCTAGAAATCTAAAAGAATTTTATTTATACTCATCAATCAATTTTACAACAATTACATGTTTCACAAAAAAATAGTTTATCTAATCTTTATTTTTGTCTTCAATGAGACATTTATTTCGTTATAGTATTTTACAAATTAGTTGAAAAAGACGATCATTTTGCATTTTTGATATTAAAATATTTGACAATCATCCGATTGTGAATTATAAATCAAACTTCTATCTTATTGCAAGAACACGTTTAATGTATATTAAATATTTTATTATTGTAATTTGAAATGATTTCAGTTGATCTATATAAAGTTTTATGAGAATTTAAAGTTAAAACAAATAATCCCTTGAATTTTATTAATTATTTTGAATAGCTTTGGTGGCAGATCTTAATATTTAATAATCGGAAAACTACATCGACATGAATGAAAATTATTTGCCGGCCGAGATCGGCAAGCGCTGCGGGCTCATATACGCTCAGAAACGGTTTGGGCGTCTAAACTCCCCACATAGGTACTACCACAAAAAGCGGTGAATTGCTTCTGCTTTTTATAGAACACCATAAATTTAGCCTTGGTTCCGTACGTGCTTTATAGTACGTACTCAAAGTCTCACACACACGCGCGCGAGCGCGCACACACACAGTCTTTCTCTCATGTGCCTAATTATTGAAATAAGATGAAAAAAAGGCAAGAAACAAACCTGTCCCTGGATGATGTTCTGGTTGATGTTCAGTTCCTGGTCCGAATTAGCACCGACGAGTTGGCAATACAACTCCGGGCCTGGGGTGTCGACACCGCATGTTGCCGTGGCTTTGATCTCCTTGCCCTCGGCGAGGTTGAAGTACGGAGGCGTCAGGATCTCAGCTCCGCAGCGTCGACCCTGCAGCAGCGCGAGCAGCAGCAGGACCAGCGCCGTACCACTCCGCCTCGCCCCCATCGCTTTTTTTGTCCGCCTATCTTTTCATATGTCCGCTACGCCGATCTCCTTTAGCGCTTCCAAATCTTGTTCTCACAATTGTTATTCAATAAAAAGTCAACTCCAATAGCCAGCTCTTTTCGGCTAGTTCTCGACTGGGGTATATAATATAATGTGTGGGTATCGTGTAGCCTCGAAGCGCGCCAGTCACGCTCCTCGTTCGCCGGCTTCCCGTAGCGGACTGGCTCTCGCTGTGCGCGCTGCACACACGCAGTCCTAGGGCGCGCGAGAGAATAGAAGGAGGAAGAGAGGAGAGGAAGAAAGAGCGCGTGTTGGATGCTGCGTCTGCGTTTTCTCTCCTTCGCATGCGTCCCAAATATACACCACAAGACCGAGCGCCGCGGAGTCCCGCACAAGGGAGCTCGCTTATGTGTGCACGGATGTGTGTGGGTGCGTTTGTGTATGTGGGCTCTGCGCGAGCTCGCGCACGCTTGTGTATAGGGAGAAGGCGAGAAGGTATAATGCGCATGCCTAAATGACGCGCCCGCATAACTCGCGGAAGCTGAGAGTGTGCTCGCAGGAATGAACGAGGAATTTGTACTAGCGACGAATAATATATCATCCTATAGGCAAAATATAGCTTAATATTATCAATTTTTTAATACCTAGATGATGATAATTTCAAACACGATTGTTAATGTGCTTATTTGTTAAGGTGTTACTTTATTACTCAAAGTATGATCGGTTATTGTTTTCGTTTTGTTTGGTCAAAGGGGATGCTTTGGAATGGTGAACAAAGCCCGTCAATTTTGAGAAAATCTTTTTTATTTGCGCGCGCGTGTGTTTGTGTGTCTGTATGTGTGTTATATCACAGAATATAATTCGAGAATGCTTTAACCGATTTTAACTGAACAACTTATTTCGAACATCCTTTTCGACGAGAAAATCAGACTGTCTAATCTTTTTTAATTAATCACTCTAGTAGAAATCTTAACGTATTCTAGCTATAAATTAGCTAGATTTGCAGAATATTTTTAATTTTTAGCTAAAGATTAGTTAGAAATCTCCGTAATAACATCACGCTGTTATAGCATTAAATCTGGATTTTAACCATAAATTACCTATTTCTTAGCTAACTTTATGGCTAAAAACAAAATAAAAAAAAGTATATAACGTGTGTAGTAGGCATCGTCTAGATAGTATTATTTTTCGTTAAAACTAATTGTATCTTAGTGTTAGATTTTGAATTATTAATAACCAATCGTTGGTTAAGTAAAATTAGACAACAACAGCCGAAAAGGACAGAAAAGAAAAAGTGATCTCATTGCGATTATGTTTTCTACTAATACCAACCTAACGTAACAATTCAATTTTATCTAGTTTCGTAATTTTTGTCTTCCTCCGTATCGCAGAGATCGTTTCTTGGGACTATAAGTACTCATATTCCTGATTCCTAATAAAAATACGAAATTTGCGATAACACAGCGAAAAATGAAGTTCTCCAGAAAATCAAGCGATCTTTCAAGCGATCCTTAGCTATAAAAATTAGTGAATTTACATAATTATAACTATAATGAATATTAAAAGCTTTTTAAAAGGTTACACAAAAAAAGCTAGTTTTTTGCTAGATTATAGGTAACAGGGTAGCTTATTTATAGCTAAGAAATATAGTTCATTTGTAACCGCTGAGGTGCAAAAGCTGGTTCATTTTCTACCAGAACAACTTTCTTTTTTTATCGCCAAAACTTTATTTCTTTGATTAGCTTTATGTGCAATAAGAAATATTTTTTAAATTTCTAAAATGACTCTAAAAGAACTTTTAATTATCTATATATTCTTTTTGGAAAGTCCCATTTCTTCTGTCATTTAGTTTTCGAAAAAATATAAAGTAGATCTTCAAATATTAATAATACATCATATGAAACATATAAATTATTTTTCTCAACTCGGGCATGAAATAGGGTCTTTTCCACGTGTGAAAGTAGAAGAGAAAATTTCGCATTTCAAGCGTATTTTGTAAAAGTGGTGAGAAATATCCATTTCTCACCTGTTTTAAGTGACAAATGAAAATTAGTGAAAAATGGCCATTTCTCACCTAAAATTTCTTACCTCAATATGCCTTGCTTATGACTTGAAATGCCCAATCCTCTCTCCGACATACACATGACGTAAAAAAGGCCCTAGCATGCCTTCGTTAATAAAGAAATTCGGTGTGTAACACGGGAAGAAAAACTATTTCAGACTCGGGTGAGGTGTCTTCAGCACTCGTCTCTGTCTCGGGCGCCGTCGACTCCGACTCCTGTTGAACACCTCACCCTCACTAGAAATAGCTCATTTTCTTGTTGCACAAATTACTGTTGATGTATATTGCTTCTTTTGAAAAATATAAATAAGTTCTTAGTCTCTGTTGTTATTGTCAATAATATACTTAGTCTCTGCTGTTATAGTCAATAAATTCTTTGTAGTATTGGAATAATGTGATATCGTTTTGGAAACATCGAATAATAGATATTATTCGACCTACTAACATAATCATACCCTTGTCTTATCTCATGAGGTTAATTTGTTAGAAGAAAGATGAATAAAGATTATATTAATAAAGATTTTTTTTTAATTTAGTATAAAGTTGTTTATAAGGTAGTTCTTCAACCCAAAAAGGTGTTCAAAAATAATTTTCGTTATGGTTATCTAAGCCCTTAGTTGTTTTTAGCTCCTAAAATGAGAAAATTTCTAACCAATATTTTCTTTTCGTGCGGGGCTACACGCAATCGCCGGATACTTACTTGCTAATCGAGAAGGGAGCGCCAAAACGAAACTAAATGCGGTTATCGTCGCTCGCTAATTTCACTTTTTTTAAATGCAGGTTTTACTTCAATAATGCACTTTTTATAAAAATATATTTTTCTCAAAAAGTCTATTTTTTTGATAAATTTTTTTTTAAACGAAAATTTTAAATTTCCTATAAAAAAAAAGAAAAAAAATATTAAAGTGGTATTACCCGTAATATCCCTGACGAAAGATTATTTTTAACGTTGAAACTGTAATAAATAATAATTATGTAAAGCAACTGATAAATTTTTTATTTTCGCGATTTATAAATTTTCATGATCAAGCATGATCAAGGAATTGTAGATGTGAAGTGACATTTACTTGGAAAAAATATACAAAGTAAACAATAAACATCCAGATTGATTTAAACATTTTGAATTTTAATTGTTAATGTGAAGAAAGAGCCTCTTTTTCTAGATAAACTATGTGAAAGGAAGTTACAGTTTTACTATGAATTAGCGTATTGTGTACATGTATATTTATTTATATATGTAGCTATAATATCTTTGAAAAAACACTATCTTGAAAGTTGTTCTATGCGAAGAGTAGCTATTTTCTTGTTAGTTATAGTTGCGAATGCTAATAGTCTGCAGCTACTCAATTGACGATGTTGGCGCTAAAGAATAAAAGAAAATTTAACTTTAAATTATTAATTTATTAAAAAAATTAAATTATTAAATTTAACTTTAAAATATTAATTTATAAATCCCACTTTCAGTAACTTTTATATTTTACTCCTCTTCAAGGACATTATTGAAAAATAGAATATATATATATATATATATATATATATATATGGAAAAATTATAGCTACAATGATAGAATTTGTTAAACTTACAATTTAAAAAACCCCAAATATATGTTTAATGTAATGTAGGCGGAGCAACGGCCGCCAGTCAGCTAAGCGAATGTCAACGATTAGCGTGCTTTTATAACAAATTTCGGACATGTTTGGGCAAAAAATGGTTTGTAAATATAAAGATAAAGACTATAATATATGTACTCTGAATAGATAAAATTTTTTACTAATGGGTTCGGATACCGAATCTCTTTTTCTTTCAGACCGAATCCATTTAAAATTCAATAGCCTGACTGTTTATATCAACAAACATTGAAACATACATTTTAATTTTTGGATTGCACTTAAATTATATTTGGCTTAAAATATTCGAACTGCTGGAATTGAAAAAAAAAAACATATTTTTATGCAAATTTTCTTTGATGATATAAGTTGGAGAAATGAAAACCTATTAAACCACGCATGTGAGATTGTCAACTTTATCCCGTAGAAAGAGAAAAAAAATATTAAGTATACTCAGATTCTTTTACCTTATGAGGTACGGAAAGGCAAACAATATTAATTTCGGTTTTTTGCAAATAGGAATAATATATAACATATTCAACGGAATGTCCGAAAAACTCCATTAAACGTACACCAAAAAGGGTAACAATTTTTTTTAACACGTGCACGAAACCGCCCAATTTTTATGCCTGAAAATTAGATAGAAAATTGCGCACTCGAAGCGTGATTTAAGAAAGAATGACAAAACAAATGACAGGCTAAAGATAATTTAAATCTTAAAAAATGTAGGTAATTTAAAGACCTTTTAATGAAAATTTATGATGTTAAGTAATAAAGTAAATCAACCATTACTGGGACACTTACGACCACCTAACTCTTATATACGTAGTTTGACTTTATTATTCACATCATAAATTTTTATTGAAAGTTCTTTAAATTACCTACATTATTGCTTCCTCCTAGAGGAAGCTTTGTAATAGTAAAATTTTAAGATTCGTTAAATCGCTATAGAAACATGATTAAAGGTGTTAGAAGTTTTTTATCACATGATTTTAGAAAATGTCTGTATGGATGGATGGATGTGGGTGTACGTATACTTCTTTATCTCCGGATCTACGCGGTCGATTTTAACCGGATAAGTGTCATTTTTTTTTGTTTTTTTATTTAGAAGTTAAGGAGAAAATCATTTTGTATGATTCAGTCATTCGTTTTCGTTCTATGTCGTATTTTTGATTTAAGAAAAATTAATTTTTGAATTTTTTTAATGATCGCATTTCAATTTATAAATCATAGAAAAGAAGTGACAAACAAGTATGCATTTCCTGCATTGGAAGTCCTTGGGGAGATAGCATCACTTGATAAAATGTCACTATGTGCAACTTACAACATAATCGTTCCCATCGACGAATAACAAACTATAACTAATGGCTTATGCGACATCATCATTATAAGAGCAAACAAAATAATAAATACATGGCTACTGAAATCTGCCGAAATATAGAAAATAAGAGAAATACAATAGGACCAATAGATGTAACTGAGACCTTAAATTACTCTGAGAAAAAAAAATTAGAAATTAAATTAAATTATTATATATATAAATTGTTAACTGATGGAAATTTTATTGTTAAAAATTGTTAAAGTTTAAACCAATACAAAAAACCAGGAATAGGCTCTGCTAGCATTTTCTATTTCTGCAATAAAATTGTAATAACTAACCAAATTAATACTAGTTTTATTTGAAATTTCTCGTAAAAGTAGATTGTAGATAGCTCTTGGCTGAGTTCTTTGGGATAAACGATTTTTCCACAAATTTCAGAGATATTTGAAGTTAGAATTAAATTTTTTTTTTTTCAAGTTGTAATTTTTTGAGAACGGCTCGATGAATCAGCTACAGATTTATAGACAATTTTCTGTGCGATATAGATTCATCAAGAGATTCATCAAGATCGTACGATTACTTTTTGAGATATTTAATGTTCCAAATTTTCGTATTTTACAAAGTTATTTTCTTTTTCGCATGGTAACTAGAGGAAAATTGTTATAATTTCTTGGAAATTTGGTGGAGATGTAGGAGATTTTGTATGTTATTTATTATACTAGATTCTAAAGCAGAGCGCGCTA
>JAPYZO010000172.1:0-48455 GCA_030522905.1 Torymus flavipes | reverse complement strand
AATATAAAAAAATATTATCTCTATTGATTCCTTATTCTTATGACAAGTTTTTCAGACATAAAAACATGACTGATAAAATAAATAAAAATTTATAACAAATTACAAGTAATGAATAATTTAAGTCAATTTCGGTTTAAAAAATTATCGATGTTTTATTAAATATCAATGTGTTTAGTTACTTACAGTATCGTCAGCCTTGACGCTCATTACAAGAGCAAGTGCTACCAAGAAGCAAAGGAGGAAGACGGTGTATCGAGGCATGATGAACGTTGCAAATTGAAACTGACGAGATGAAAATAGTTACCACATATTTATACGAAAGTTTTCTACGTTGGTAAAACGTGTCAAAGTCTTATTCGTCTTTTTTGTTTCATTTGCGTAAGAAAATATTCAAAAGTTATTAACAGGTGTGTTGTAAGGTAAATATAAAGGCCGTACTACCAGGATAGGTAAAATGAAGTCCGATACACCGTATTCCTCCTTTGCTTCTTGGTAGCATTTGCTATTGTAATGAGCGTCAAAGCTGATGATACTGTAAGTAACTGAACACATTGTTATTTAATAGAACATCGATAATTTGTAGACCGAAATTACCTTAAACTATTGTTTACTTGTAATTCGTTATAAATTTTTATTTATTTTATCACTGTTTTTATTTGTGAAAAACTTGTCATAAGAATAAGGAATCAAGAGACATATTAGTTTTTTATATTCTTTGCAGGACTCAGAAACTCCTGCGAAATTAACGTGTAGGAAAGAATACGGCGCTTGCATGCGCCAGTACCATTGGATAATTAGACTGATATATTGACCGCAGGAAACCATTGCAAACATAATGGTGGCAAAAATTTCCACAATACTTAATCAAAACTTATCTATCGAAGCAATGAGATGTAAATGATTCTTACTAAAATATGTACACATATTATTTATTATTTTACACTAAAATAAAAATGAAATTTCGAAAATAGTTTTCAGTACATTTTCTTAAACTCTTACCACAGTAGAATATTAATAATATTTTATACTTAATGTGTTAATCAAATGGAAGCATTTTTAACAAAAAATTAATATGTGATAATAATACAATGCATCTAAAAATATATTACTAGTAGTTCAAATATTACTGTTGCCAAATGTAAATGCCAAATTCACTCTAAATTGATACATAATAATGAAATAAAAGCAGAATATTTTTTTTAGCCATAAAGCTGAAAAATGGGTATAATTAATATTTTTATACCAGGGTACATTTTATTTGATATAAAATAATTGAATTGCTTTGTAAGAATTTCGACTTTTTGAATAACTTTATTCGATGGTATTAAACTTTTCTTTTCCACTTCAACGATGCAGATTTCGAAAATTGAAAAGAAGTCCCCGAAAAATAATTAAAAAACCGAATACGGGTTTTGTTTGCTCATCCAACATGCGGTTCGTTTATATTTATATTTTTACCGCAGTATGGCAAAAGAGGCATCGACGAAAAGCAATAATACTGCGAGGGATTTGTGGCTACAAGAATCTTGTATGATGTGAGCAACGCCGCGGGCTCAAAATATTCTTTGAACGACCATTCAGGAATTCTTATTTTTCGTTGCAATTTCGATAATGTATACATGTTACTCATGTCAGTAGAATCATGAAAATACTTCAATAAGAGCATGCATTGTGATGTAGAGTCAAACTCAGCTAGTTTTCGATAACGTAAATGCTCAAAAAGTTGATAATAAAATTTATCCAAGCGTTGGTGTTATCTTATTGATTTAAATAATGAGTTCGTGAAACTATTATAAATTTTCTATAGATCATGGACTGTCCACGTGTTGAAGGAAAAATTGAATATAATTAAAAAGAGGAAAAGAAATTTTATATTCATTTTTTATCAAACAGATGAACTTGCAGCTGGCGCTTACACGTGGCTCTAATTAGTTCACTTCCTTTTCTGAAGAACTTCGTTGATAATAATAGATGAAATAATATTTTAATATAAGTGTATTTATTCGATCATAAATTAATTATTTATGCAAAATCAGTTATTTTTGAAATAAAAAAAATTTTTTTTTCATTATTAAAACAACATTAGTCTTTTTTCAAATAAGCAAAAAAATATATTTTTATTTAAAGCGTTCTTATAAAGCGTTCTGAAAAGGAAAAATCCGACAATGAAATATCTATTTCAGGAAACTGTTATTCAATAGATATTGAAAATAATTGTTTTTATGTCCAATTATAATTATTCAATTTCAAACAATACTATCTTTGGAAATACTATACTTTTTTGTACTTGTTCGAAATTTAAAATAAACAAATAGCATTATATAATACGGAAATACGTCAAAAGTTTTTTAGTAAGATATAGTAACAATATCATGGGAATTAGAAAAATCAAATCGATAAAACGTGGAATCATTTCGTTGTTCTTGGACCGCACATAAATAAACGACGTATACACCGTTATCTTGTTTATTATAAGCCTCCTTTCGCACTTAAAAATAATTTAAGATATAAATAGGTTTTAGATAAATCTGAGCTATACAAGTCCATTCACCTTCGATTTTCATTCACATACACGCATAATAACGTCCATTTACATTAGGCAGTCTCACATCAATTTTTATTTAAAAAACCGTATACTTTATTTAAAGATACAACCTACTACTCACCCGCATCATAAAAACCTCTGTCCCAACCACAACTCGCAAGATATTCTTGCCAGTTCGAAATTCCCCAGTCCGCGCCAGCCTCTCTTTCCCGCGCAACAAATTGATTATACTCGCCCGCAAGCGAGCGCACTGAATCTCCCTTCGTAGGCAGCAGCAGCAGCAGCACGCACGTACTGCTAATATGACAGATTGCAATAGCACACGCCGCTGTAACGAATGGCGGTGCGCGGGTGTAGCGCGACCTTCGGTATCATGAGCGTATGATACGTCGTCAGCGAGAGGTTGTATTTGTAGTGTGTATGTGCTGGATAATGGGGTACGTTGGATTTTTTCAGGAGAAGTGTGCTTTGTTGGATAATAATGCACAAGTAATTTTTCAAATATACGTTAAAAAATATGTTCATTTGTTGTAACAATATAACAAAAAATATTTGTGACGGGTAGGGGACAACATTATTACAAAATTCTTGTTTTGCAAAAATTCGTACAAATATTAATTTTTTTACAAATTTGAAAGAAACTACGTTTTTATTACCAATGGAGTACCCACTCACTCCTTTACAGTTAATTAATTAATATTTATTGAAAATGTAACCGAAAAAGCTGTACAAAAGTATAACCTTTCAATCATGTTATCTTCACAATAAAGTAAATAGTAGTTTATATTAGAAACTACCCAAAGAAAGCTTTTTAGAAATACCCTAAAGACAAAAATTTGAAACATTCCCAACCATTCGCAAAATAACTATATCCACACCACCTATTTACATTTAAGATGCCTCCCACATACATTGAAAATACTAAAATCACTCCAGCCAGCTTTCAAAAGACACATCTGCTTTCTTACAGAAACCACTCCTCAATCCACATCATATAGCGATATTCTCGAATCCAAGCTGCCGCTTACTTACAAAAACTGCAGCAGTGGTAACGCAGAAAAAAGCAAAGCACTCGCTCGAAATTACATTGTTCGTTTCACGAGCATCCGGCCGCAAATCTTCTGGTCAACGACACGCTGTACACCTCCGATTCCCGATCATAAAAGCCTCGTACACACGTGTCTTTCTCCCTCTCTCTACTGCGCGCCTCTTCTTTTTGCGCTCGTATCGGTGAGCGGATGAATATTGATTATGAACTGTATATGATACACGCAGCTGTGGCTGTGGGATGTTGAATGCGCCTGACGAGCCGCATTGTAATCAACGTTTTTTTCTCCGCAACGTATAACAATGCGTTGTTAGGTTTGTATACCCTAACTTGGCACAGATACAGCTTCGTTAATTTGCGTTTGAAGTTCAGCGTTGTTGCAGGCCGACATGGTAATTGAATCAAGATGACAGTGGCCGATAACAGGGAGTTCCTCGAAACGTTGCTATGTATGATTTTTCTGTGGATATCCATTCTCTCTGGCAGTGGCAGCTATAGATAATTACGATAACGTACTCCGAAATGGATTAATCAGCATTACGCAGTACTCATTTGGTGTGACGATGGTTCTCCGAAATCCTCCATTATTCCTGGTTGAAGTTCATTGCCGTCGATGCATAAACTTCATTTACATCGCACATGCTTTGGGTACATATTCATTAATGAAGTGCTGCCGAATTAGGTGAGGCTAGATCTATACCATTACAGTCGATGTCACGTAATATTGAGAGAGTGCTTATTTGGTTAGTAGACAAGGTTTCGAAATATATCCTATTTTTTACGATACTAATTCCCGGAAAAAAGGGAAAACCATCCTGCCGGCAATTTTGTCCTCCTCCTCTCGTCATATCTCCGACAGTCTCTCCCGTAATAGGCATTCCAGGTGCCGAGAAATTATTTCGACGCGCGTACACGTGCGTGCTTGGGGGAATTCAGCCGTCCGTTATATACGCGATCGGCTCTCTCGCTGGATTATCGGATGACGGATATATACACACGCGCGTGTGCGCGAGGCTCTCCCAAGTGTCGATACGACCCGCTCTATACTCTGAGTGACGCGATAGAGTTTCGCGAGATGGATTCCGAGGGAAATTGTATATGAGGTCACATGGAAGATTTTTAATTTGACTTTTTGAAATTAAGTGCTTATTGGTTCTGTAATGTTTTTGTAATGTTAATGGCGACTATTGAGGTTATGTTAATAAAGGAATCAATCAATATTGGAGTTTTATTTCTAAGACATTTTAGTAGTATTGTTGGAGTATTTTTCGATATTATAGAAATAATTACGGCTGCACGATATAGCAAGATTAATCTTGATATTGTATTGTCTCGCGTCCATATTCAAGACAATAATATATACAATATTTCTATACCGTTTCGATACAATATCACGATTGTGGTGACAAGAATATCAAGAATCTTGTCTCGTTTTGAAAATAACTTAACATTTTCTAATCGTAATAATTTATTGAAATAATCATAATAACCAATTAAATAAAAACAATTATTTAACTCGCACCCAAAGGTGCCTTTGTTAACTCAATAAACTTAGGTAGTTGCTGATGAACAACTACTGACGAGATGTGGGCCGCATTCCTACATTCTCATGGGCCAACTCACTTATGTACGTGAAGCTACAGGGAGGAGCTGCGCCGCCTAGTGGCAGCGCGCGAACTAGGCTCTGGCCGGCAGCACATATATGGTGGGAAAAATCAAATTTTAAATTTGACATTTATTTACACTTGTGCCGAAGTTTTATTGTTTTTATATTAAATCTAATGTATTTGTATATTAAATTACGTTCAGTTACGTTATTCTCAAAATTTAGTAAATTTGTAACTTAAAAGTTTTTTAAATTTAAGGACATTTTTAACAGTCAATCATTTAAATTAGTAATTAGAAAGATTACTTAACCTGGTAATAATCTAACTGAAAGTATTAAAATTATTTTTTGAAAACTTATGATGAATTATAGACGCATTAATGTTCTACAACGTTAATATAATACTGTGATAGAACATTAGGGGTTTTTGGTTATTCTATGTAATTCTATAGCAACCAAAATAATAAATTAGCAGAATAAAAAGCAGATAATTAATTACCTTCAATACGCCAAGAAAACATTATTTTTAGCAATAAAAGTATACCCATTAAACTTTAATTAAATTGTCCTGTAAATTATAATCAAGTACCAATGAAGTTCGATTATTACGTCAATTTTAATTAGCGTTCGCCGCAATAATGAAACAAATTAAATTTTGATATGCGATGAATAAATATTAAAATTATTAATTCACCGCAGCGTACTCGACAAGTCGTAAAAGGACGTGCTATATGCAAAAGTACGACTGATTATTAAAAACCGTGATGCATTAATTACATAACGATAAAAAGACGCGTCGCCCGTTTATACTACCGCGGCTTTCGCGAAATTATTAAATATAAATCACCGCCGATACTCTAGACCATAATCAACTTGTAATGCGCCTGCACTTAATAGCCCAATAAATACAAGACGATGCCACAAGAGATTTAAGGGATTGAAACGAACAAACTCGCGGCCATTTTTCACGCATGCGCATAATATACGCTTATAACGGTGTTTAGTTTCAAAAGCGAGTTATTACAATTATTATGAAAAAAACGTACGTAATTCATTAATTTTCTTCCATAACCTAGAAATGATAAGTGCATCAATCGCGAGTAACGTTCGCCGCCAATGAAAGAACAATTAAACGGCAACGCTCGCGCCCAATTTCCGGGTGAAACAAATGGATTCGTCGCCGGCGACGGATGCCACCGTCACGGTGTGTCTGCGCCGCGTCGCAATATTAAATTCGAATTTGCGTCTCGTCGGGCATTAATCAAATTGTCGGGGACGATACGCAAATGACTGCGCACCGGAGCGCTGCTCCGTTAGGTGGATTCGGAGACGAAGCGGGTCGGGTCTGCACGTCTTGAGTGAAATTAAGGGTATAGAGTGTTTCAGTTTGAATTGGTACTAATAGTTTTATAAAAATTATCATACTGTCTCGTAAAGCTACCGCATACAGTAAAAATCCAACAGATTACCATACTTATTAAGAAATTTTGCTAGAAATATATAGGAAATTTTAATACATATATACAGTCGGTGTTAGTTTTACATAATGCATAATGGTAATGATTAAAAAACTTTTTGCTCAGAGTATACAGCATATATTCCAAACGGATAACAAAATAATTCTTGTTTGATTGGTTATTATCGACAGAAACATAGTAACCAATCAGATCAATTTTCGTATTAGATCAGTCACGTAGCAACTAACCACAACAAGAAACAAGTTAATCATGAATATCTTTTATATTTATTGTACCAATATATTCTTTATTTCTCTGATAATCTTTGATAAACTGAAACAGTAATTTTTATGCTCAAGGAAAAAAAAAACTACAGCGTAAATATCATATCCCGCTGTACCAACCACAGGAAGAATAAATTCTCCGAGCGAGTCTCTCGCAGCAAATAAATCATCCTTTGTACGTCTGCTGCGCATTAAAAACCACCGCGCGCGTTGCACAAGAACCGTTTACACGATGCGGTCATGATAATCGCGACGATAATTTTCGTCGCGATGAATATAAAGAACGCCCGCGATAAGTCATTTCGCGCATCTGGCCGACCCCAAAAACCGGCCGAAATAACGAGATACAGAATGAAACACAAGAAGAAGAAGAAGAAGAAGAAGAAGAATAAGAAGAAGAAGAAGAAGAAAGAGGCATCATCCTTCCGGACGAAGGGCAACGCTCGCTTGCTCGTTCGCTCTGGCTATGAATTATGTAACGGCCAATTAATAAAATTCCAATCACACTCGTGTCGCGCGGCCGATCAGATTTTCCGGGGGGAAGAAGAGAGCATAAAGAGACAGACGCGCGCGTGTGCGTCTGTGTTTGTGTGATATATTTGCCGAATGGCTACATGCATAATTTATGGCAGCGTGCGTTTCTTTTTAGTCGCCCTTAGCCTCCCGGTTCTTTTCCGTCTCCGTGAGGTTAACGCTCGTACGGGAGGAGCTTTGTACTGTCTGTAAAGTAATATTGCAGGGATTGGCGTTGCGTTGTTAATTAATGGGCTACTTGTTATTCGCTTCACTCTAGATGATTTTTTTCTTACTTTTATTACTTACTGACTTACTTACTTGGCCGGGCAGTGAATACTAAAATTAGGAAAAATTAGGGAACGTGATAATCGAATTAGACTTGATCATTATGGACACGTGATTAATTATCACGAAGATGTAGTATATAACAGACAGCTTGAAGCTACTATCAATGGAAATGACAATCAGAAGAAGTATTTCTTGACAATCAACAAATCAGCGACTTTTTTATGTTATTTCCTTACTTATTAAGTTCTCCAGCACTTTCATTCATCTTATATACTAGGAACACATCTGATGGTTGCTTTACGCAGCGTTTCAATTTCGTTCCACGATTTTGAAACAATTTACCGCACGCATTTTGACTTTTACAAAAATATAGTGCAATTTCAAAATAATTGTAACAATAAATTAAATCAAGATACGATCTCTCCTATCGTTATTTTAACCCAACCGACATATCGTCCGTCTCAACTGCAAAGTGTTCTAGAAACTTCTCAACAAGATTGACAGCTCAGATCAGCCGCGGCGCTGGCGACGACCACTTAATTTGAAAAGCAAAGTTCACTGTATCAAGTCTCCAATTACTTTGGAATCCTCGACAACTGCCGAGCACACCGCTCCAGTCCGACGCAATTCATAAAAACCAAGCTTGAAACCCGAGCCTCATCGTCACCTCACCTCTCGAGACTCTCGTATATATATACACATGCCGCATAGATCAGCAGTTTATCGGTCACGCGTCGCCCCGGTATATAATTGGCGTCGTCTTCGCGCAATTAGAATAATGCCGGATAGTGCAAACATCACCGCGCGAAATTTATGACGAGATTCGCTTTTTGCTCGGCCGCGGAAAAGCGCCGGCCGGAATCGACGAAAAGATAACGGACGCAAGCGAGCCGTCTGTTTACGAGCGCCGGCGGGGAAATTTACAAGCAACGGAGAAGGGAAGGAAAATTGAGGAGTGAAATCTGAATGGATGGATACACGCGTAGGGGCGTAAATCATGGGGATTATTGGTGATGTATAGGGGAAAAATGTCGGGAGAGACCAGGTTTATGGGTTGATGTTGTTTATCACTGCGTGATGATTTTTCAATCGCTGATATAATAGGATGCGATTTGTGGCACGTGGGTCTTTGGATGTCTGATATTTTTATTGTGTTGGTAAATATTGTTTGCGATGTTAATTTTGAGATCGACTTCTTTTTTTTTGCATTTGTTTGCTTTGGATGTGTAAAATGTTTGTGATCCTATCGGTTATCTCTCATGACGTAATTTACGTACATTAACATTAGAAAAAGTTATTATAAACTGTATAATACTTTTAAAACTAACATTTTACAATTACTACATAAATTAAAACTATATTTTTTAAGTATCTCGAAACATATTCAAAACAACCGCCATTCTGCTTCCTTTTTTATCCAACCAATGGCAAACAGTCTTTTCTATAAAATAAAATCCCTATTCAGTACTTCAACATTTAAAAAAAAAAAATAAATAACACTAATCACCTCCATCACGTTTTTTTCCCCCCATTCTAATCAAGCGACAAATTAGCAGACTTTTGAGGTTAGCCCAACGACGGCCTAACCTCAACAAGGACTCTTCGCGCGCTCGCCATTAACGTGCCGCGAGGGTTAGACCACGCGCGCTTGCGTTCGTCGTTAAATGCCGACGGCGGTGGCGGCGCTTCGCGCGCGAATTTAATCCAATGCTCATCTTGCGGCTTTTACGCGAGCGAACGACGTAACTATCGGTTAGCCCCAGCCGCTTAGTCTGCGGAGAGGAGAGTGTCCATGCACCGTCGGGACTTTTACGAGAGAGACGAGTGCGGCTCTTTTTACGGCGACGGTTTTGGTTTTGAGGTTGGCTGCTGCGGGGGAAAAAAACTGCGCGCGTCACGTTGAGCTCGAGTGAATGGGGTTTTTGGAAATTGCTTCGGTGATGTTTACGAGGCTGAATAGATGGATGGCAAGCAATTTTGTGAGAAGTTACGTGGTTTAATGGAGTGCATCCTACTTGCTCTAACATTATACGCTATTTTATTCTTAAGGCTATAACTATTATACGAGTAGGTATTTCTTAATATCTGAATTGTTGGGTGATGTTTTACTGTAACCGCAGCGATTAAAATATTTGAAATGAAATTTATAAATTTCAATATTCAAAGAATATTATATTATTTATTTGCGTTCGATTTGGCGATGTGGAAATACCGTAGTAACCAAATATTATACCGTTACGATGTTTTAAATGGACGCTGGTAATAATTTCGTGTGTATATCTCATGAATATATAAGGTTTTAAAGTCACTTACTGAGATGAACAAAGTGTAAAGGAATAACTGATTCCACGCGCATCATGCGATCATAATTACGTTCACGTACCTGAAACAGAGAAGAGAACAAAATTTATAATCTACGGATACAGAATTTTTTATGTAAGAATTTTATAGGCGTGTTCGGTTATGCATAAAAAATGATTATAAGATAATAACATATTTGAAATCGATAATTTATTGATAACATTAACTTTAATGGATATAGAATATTTAATATCATTGACGCTGTCGAAAGTTCGCTTTACTTTAACAAATAATCCATTCTTTAAGGTTTTCCTAATTTTTGTATTAAAATCAAGTTATGCTAGAATTAATTTTTATAAATATTGCACAACTAAAGATGTCATTTATTTTTTAACGTTATTTTCGTAAAAGATTGTAGGAATATTTCACTAATATTACTATTAAATCTTAAAGTAAGGATATATAAGCCACTCTGCAGTTTTGAAATTCTTATCACTATTTTACATTAAGAGGGTAACCTTTTAAATTTATGACTTATGTATACCAAAACAATTCTTACTCAGCAAATACTAAAAAATTTATGACAACCATCAGGACCAAAACATTACTATTCGCAATAAAAGGAGCGTTCTCTTCACAACAGTGCCTTGCCCAAAAAACAAAAAATTATTTTGATACAAATTTTGTATTAAGGACAAAAACGCCTAACACTGTACATCCGAATATTGCACACAACACAGTACCTATCGCTTTCAACAAGCACCTTTCTCCTATACTTTCGCGCACGATTTGTCCACCACGAACAAATTGCGAGAGCTGAGCAATCGACCACCTCGACTCCGCTAAACCCCTAAAAAGCCACTCATCCTCCTTCGCTTTAACTCCTCACGGCGCTTACATACACAGAGAACGACTCTCGATAGACGCGCAATGCTGTATATACACACCTGAGCGCGCATCGATCCTGCAATAATCGCGCTCGCGTGAGCCGTCTGAATTATTCGCGCTCGCGTGCGCGTCTCTCGGATTCCTCTCGAGTTATTTACGGCGATGGGGAGAGGCGCAGTCGCTTTAGTTTTCCCGGCGAATCGATTCGGTTGGATGCGCTGGGCAGAGGGTAGAGGGAGAAGAATTCAAGTTTTACTTGGAATAAAGATTTTGTATGTATCTTCAGAAGATATGTTTCTTACGGATTTTAAGTTTTTTTAATGTATAAAAAGAAAAACATACATATCAAAGAAAAATATATAGTAGAGACATGATGTTCGCTTAGCAGGTGAAAGACGATTTTAGGTTACGTGATGTTTAATGCCGAGGGGGATAAAGTTTACTTTACGTAAGATTTATGAATCTTATAACGAAGCTCAACAATAGAAGAGAGCTATTTATTTTCTAATAGTAGTACTTAAATTTTATACCGGCTATTATCTTTAAGCTTTTATTTATTTTCCGATTACGGGCCATAGAACTACGCTTTCATTTATTAGTAATGTAACGTATATATAGTGACCACTAAAGTCAAGATTTGCCGTTATCAGATACTTAAAAACGTTTATTGCCTTTATCTTGAGATTTGTAGTTTTACAGATTTTCTTTTTTTTTTTTTGTCAATATGGAAGATAGTAAAATAAATATAATAAATAGTAAAATTGTATATAATACTATGGAGGAAATTAAAGATATGTTTATAGGTAATGTGTTAATCAAATGGTAACATTTTGAACAAAATTCAATATCTAATAATAAGAAAAAGTACCTAAGTGTTACAAAATGTCAAAAAGTACTTTATATTGGTATATAATATTATAAAATAAATTAGCCGTAAACTTAGCTAAAAAATAGGTAATTTATTGATGTTGGATGAGATTGATGACAGCGACTGTTTAAATGAGGTAGGATTGAAATGGATGGTCCAGCTGTCCATGTGGTTTTTTTAAATTGTTATCTTGCCAACGTTTCGGGCATTTGTATGCCCCTCTTCCAGGCTAGATTACATGACAAAAGCGTGTTGTAAGCAGTGGCAACTGCCAGTCAATGGAAAAAATTTATTGTTAAAATTTCTATACCAGGGTATATTCCATTTTAATGAAAAGACGCAAGAAAATGTTTTCTTTGTTCTTCCCCCCTTAAAGCTTTTCAGTTTCTTTAATTCTTTTATCTATAACGAACCTTTGAAACATCCCTTGAAATTAATACACTAAAAAGCGATTAAAACACAAACAAGTTACACATTTCATCGCCAACCACCCTAAAAACATCATTTCAAAGCCTCCACCCTTCTTCACAACCCCTTTCGAAATACACTTTATCCGTTTGTGCACGTCAACCGCGCACACTCTCATGCACCAATCCCGAAAATAAGCCGAGTGCAAGAGACGACGGAAGTAAAAAGTCCCTGTGTATAAAACCGCTCAGGAATTCCATAAATTTTTAGCCCCCCGGGGCTCTAAAAGGCAATGGGGCCAGGGCTGGGAGGGTATAGGGCGATAAGATGGAGCGCGAGATAGCGCGCCGGGGGGCGGCTGCTGCTGCTGCTTCTGCCTGTCCTTTGGAATAGATATTTTAAGCGTAAACGGGGCCGGTATATAGTGTGGATGGAGTGAATGTGTCCTGCATGTGGAATAGTAGAGCCGAGGGGATGGTTGCGTTGTTGATTTATTTAGAAACGTCGTATTTTTCACTTTTCGAATGCGAATTTTGAAAAGTTAGAGACGAGATTTGAGATATGTTTGATTTTCTTGAAGATGGCACCTGAACGAATATATATAGTGATTTCTTTGTATCCCTCATAGAAATGTTAACCAGAAGTTAGCTATTTTTCAGTTAACTTTATGGCTAAAAAGGAACATTGCTTGTATTTCATAAGCATGTACTAATCCGAGAAAAATTATGGTACTTACACTTCATAAAATATGTATTTTAAGTAAAGTAGAGCTTTTAGACGAATTATATTATTTCTGCTAACAATGCTTACATTTACTTAACACCTTAGCTATAAAATATGTTGAATTTTCTACCAGGAATTTTATACAATTTTATATTAGTAAATTAATTGTTTTTGCATATTAAAATACTGACTGTAATACTGACTATTCATTATAATGCGTACTTGTTTAAAATACACATATACCAAATCGGAAAACCTATTAAAGTAGAAACGTCTTATCAAAACAAAATTTCCACCGCATTAAAACAACTTCAACTACCCCCAGCACACTTTCTTATACTTTCCTTCCACCCTCAACAAAAACTCTCGCAATCGGCTTCTATAAAGCCGAAGCGCCTCGAATAAAGGCATCGACGATCGTAGCACTTTAATCGCGTCTCGCGCGCGCGCGACGCTCTATTACCCATTCGCGCGCGATCGCGCTTTTATCGCGCGAGCTTTGTTTCCGGGGCTGCAGTGTTTGTGTCCCGCGGGGCTAAAGAAGTCGTCTCCTTTTTCTTTATCGAGCGCGCCTTGCTCTCTCTTTTTGCCCGCGCCAACAGTTTGACGACTCGCCTGCGCGCGGTTTATTTTCGCCGGGGAGTTTCGGTGCGAAGGGACGCGCGTGAACTTTTCTTGATGGGGTGGATAAGAAAAATGTAAAAGAGGGCGGTGAAACTTGCAATTTTTATACACTGTTGATAATATACTATCTTATAATAACAAACTATAATTATATTTTATATACCTGAACACGTGAACTGTACTTGAAAGCTTATAATTAAAAGAAAAAAATTTGCATTTTCACGTTAAATATATACCGACCGTAACCAGACGTAAACTTGACGTAATTTTTTAATATTCCTTGTTTACCTTCGCATTATGGGTGCATTTCGTGAAAACGATCTCTCTCGGCGTGCTGCAGCCGTAAAAGCCGAATTCTGGAATTTGCGCAGTACGTATATAAGCGCATAATAAAGCTGAAGTCAGTAATTTAAATTCTTCCGCGCGTGGACAGTGCGCTTTTCTCTTATAATTCCCTGTTAAAAAGTTTATTTTCAAGTAGGTCACTCGGGGGGAGTCGTAACAAAACGCGCGCTTCGAGGAGATAATAAACGCGGAAATTCAGAGAAAACGCGTACGCGGCCAACTGTACTTTTATAAATTAATTCGGAATGCGTTGACAAGGTTATCTGCGAAATGAATTTCACTATACCAATCGTTGTTAAATATTCTCGCTCAAAAAACACCGTAAGTACATAGTTGAAAAATGAAGGAATATCAGGAACATACTTTTTTGTGTGATTAAGGAGGTTGTATACTCCTAAAAAGACCTTTAAGAAAAATATTCATATCTTAGATTCTTAAAATATAGTAACGATAGAACGAATACAATATAAAAGAGTTCTTATACTTTAAGAAAGTAAGAAAAAATATTTATAATTTATTTGTGATATCTAAACCATATAGACCATTATAATGACCATTAAACAAAATTTTACTTAGAAATGTAAAACTTTTTTATTTTTTAATATGATTTTAATCATTCGAAGCTTATTTTATTTCTTAACTATTTATCTACAAATTCGCCACAATCTCCTTAAGATTTAGCGGGCAAAAAGTGCATAAAATCTGTGTACAATTAATGTAAAGTACTTATTCTACGCATAATTTGTGGAATCGTTTGTTAATTGCACACAATTTTCAACCGTGTAAGATTCAACAGATAAAAAAACTAAAAGTGACTGAACCCAAATTAAAAGTGTGTATTAATTCCCAGCCATCCTTCCATAACATCGTTATACGAAACAAAAAACGTCACTTTGCACGCGCAAGAAAAACCTCGCAGTTTCAATCATTCGCAATATCCTCAACGTTCCGCTCGCCGACACCTAACCTCAAAATCTCCTCCAATAATGCTCTCCCCGCTCTAATTCAGGCTGCGCCGCTGCAGACACACACTGACGCGTAATTTTCTCGCTCGCTCGCGCCATCCATCATTCCGCCATTCTCTTTCACCCTCACCTACACTTGCTATCTTTATTATTATTACTACGGCCGTGTCACTCCCCGCGCGCGCATATCCTCCCGATATTGTCTCTCGTCGCGTACTTAGCGAGTCCGTTAGGGGGCGGTGTGGCGCGATGAAATTTCAAAACGGCGCGCGGGATAAGAAATTCCCCTAGGGGGCGTATTTATATAATGGGCTTTTTAAGGACGCGCAGGCAGAGTAGAGGCGGGATTATTATGGGACACGTGTGTGCGCCAACGGGCGATTAGGGGGAAAGTGCCGCGTGAGTTGCAACGCTACTGTGTGTGTGCGGTTGAACGCGCGGTTAACGCGGCGCGAGACGTTATTTTTAAAGTGGAGGGAAAACGGTGGCGATATGCCCGGCTTCTTTCATGGGGATGGAAAAAGGATATAAGGGAATGGCGAGTAGATTTTCGAAATAAAGTATTTGCGCAGGTAGTTTGGCGAGTATGTAATTTTTTTTAAAGAATGGTAAAAAACAATCGTAATGGTTTTGCGATTTCTCATTTTTGCGATGTTTAACAGTTTGAATGGAATTGTATTTAAATAAAACATTCTAGCAAACGTTGTAGAGAAAAGTACACAAACAATCTAAATGAAAACACGAAGCTTGAAAATTCATAGTCAATTTTCTGTAGGTCTGGTGTTTGTATTGTTGGGGTGCAAGAGCATTTTTAAAAAGGTATTTTTATTTTGAAACTTATATTGCTTTTCCTTTATATTTAATGTTTTATATAACATATATTATCGCATAACAAAATAAAAATACAGATTTTAGTATAATTTTTATATTTTTAACTATTTTATTTACTTGGAATAAATTCTTTTTGTTTATGATCGAAAGATGCAAACTGAAGACGCGTTATTAATTGAATTGTTCTTTTCAATTTCTTACTTTTATATAAATTTCTTTATAAATATTTCTTAGTTTTATATAAATTCTTGCATTTACTTCCTATCAAAGCATATCCTAAATTACTTTTACAGAATAATCGATTTCTGGAAGAAAAATCTAAGACCTTCGGATTTGCAACCCTACCATACATCAACGGCCATCAAAAATCGAAACCGCCACGACGACGGTTCCCGTAAAATACTACGTGCCGTCAGATTCAGGTGCGCTATAAATACGTCCGCGTTCCCGAAATAACTAGAAGAGGGAAAAAGGAAGAGCCACGAGGCTTCGATAAGCCGTGCATCATGTTGTCCACTCCGTGTAAGACACAGACGCGCGGTCTGGCATTTTTCTCGCGAGCAGGATTTTTAAAATTTCAGAGGTGGCGTGGTGTTATTCGTGGCTGAAGATTAGTTCGATAAATCTGATGTGAGATGGTGTAGGAACCTATTGTCTGCAGTTTTTGGCATTTCGAGCGAATACGTGTTATTACGTACGAATGGGAAAAATGTGAGTATTCGACTAGTATAATGTGTTAAACAATAGATTACGTAAATTACATAATTCTAAGAACGATTGAATTGAAAATATAGATAAAAAGATGTAGCGACGATACAGCTGCTGCATTAAATAGAAAAGGAGCAAATAAAATTTGTACGCGAGAATGACTAAATAAGTAGTTGTAGACTATATACAGTCAGACGAGACTTGCTTTTTATATAGGTACCAATGTATTTTTAAAGTTGACTACGCCAAATATTATTATTTTATTACCGTATTCTATCATGATACTAAATGACAATAAATAAAAGTTATTTCGAATTTTTTAAACTACTGCGAATACAATGCAATTAAGATTATTGCAGAAAAATGAAAAATTTTCAGTTAGAGAGATTCCGAGAAAATCTAAATTAAAGCAATGAAAATTCCACGTAGTTTCTTACTGGATTAATATAAAGAAATATTTTCTCTGTCGAAAATAAAATGGAAAAAATAATGTATTCCGTTATTAAAATCAGAATATAATGAAGAGATTTCGAGATTTAATTTAAGAGTATAAAAATATAGACGTATTTGAAATTTCGAACGTTCAGAATGAACGAACTATCAACTTAAATTTTCTAATTTTGGTTGGATTTCATCTGAGTGGCTTTAGTGGTAACTGTAAGAGTGAGAAGTGAAGAAATGCAGTTTTTATTATTTTATAAAGTAGCCAAATTCGGCTAAATTTAAAAATGTCAATAATCTTTCGTTCACTGTGATTGTTCAAAATTTCAAGCAGCTATTGCAGGTGTATTTAATTATATTAATAAAATTAAAACCTTTTTAAAAGTGGAGAGAAAAATTTTCAATATTTAAAACAGCTGAAAACCAATTTTCAATAAAACAAAGAGAAATATTTTGCACAGAAGTGTGTTTTATATTGACGAGGAAATCAAAGTATATGTTAAGACATATACTGTAGAAGTATATTGGAAAAATCTATAGAGACGAAAATATTTATTTTACTATGAGCAAAAGATATATTATGGTAAAAAACTCGCTTACAGTGGTAAAATACATTACTAAACGATTAAGTTAATTCTCTCAAACGAATATCCGGTACGTCTGTGACTGGGGTACTTATGTATGCGCGAGAGGATAATACGCCTGCATAGAGAAGCAGAAACAGGATCTAGTACGCCCTCTATAAGTTCAAAGTCAAAGATCCTTTACATAATAATCATTTTCATGATATTTTTAGTTTTTTTTTATAGATTATTATGTTCGTCGTTTGCAAAAACTTCCATTTTCATTTGAATGCAATTATCTCCAATTAAATGCAATTAAATAAATCATAAAACACTAAATAAGAATTTTAATCAATCAAATTTCGAACTACCATTTTTCTTTTAACAGTGACAGAATTAAAAATATTGATATTACATTATTCAGAAACATCTGCGATGGCAATTTTATTATATCCAATACTTGCACATTACCTTTACCTTATATTTTGCCACGAACCTTAAATATCTAATAAATGAGTTTACATAAACATTAATACTAAATAATGATTTACAAATCGTATAATACACTGATTCACAAGATTTACAGTTTCTAACCGAGTAAACTATGCTATCAAAGATATCACACTCGACTACACTTCTTCGCACTCATAAAATATACCCGCGTGCACACACTTACAACTGTCGTCTCTCGCATGAAAGCCAGGCTATATATCATTAATCACAGGCAAATCCGCTTCTAGGTGGAAGGAAACCGATCGCCAGGCGCGCATCTACATAAATTCCTCGGCGCACTCCCTCTCGCGCGGATCGAAAGTTTTACCGACGACGCGCACAATCGCTTGTCGCGCATATAATTAAACCGCGCTTGCGCGCGCCACAGCGATTTCAATGCAAATCTCCGGGGGCGACCCTTTGTTCGCGCGCGCGCGCGGCCCAAGATGTTTCGTCGCGCTTTGTTCGCGGGGTTAGTCGTTGTTTGGAGAGATTTTTCGCGGATGAAAGGGGAATCGCTGTGTGCTTTGTAAGCGCGCGCCTTTGGGAGGAAAATTTTTAATAAGAACACACGCGGTTTATTAAGTTTCGGTTGGGAAATATGGTAATGGAATGCGAATTGTGGATTTTTCTCAAGAGTCACGCGCGCTGAAATTTTAGAGCCGCGTGTGTATGAAATGTGAGATAAAAAGGGAAAAATTTCTGGCTTTATTGTCTCGATGGTAAGTGTATGCAGATGCGCGCGCGCGCGTGTCGTATGGGTTGCGAGAAAGCTTGCAGAATAATTTAAATCCATATCATGTAAATTTGGGCTACACGTTTCGGCTGTGGCTGCGAAAATTTTTTAATAGAAAACATCTGATGAAGAAATATTGTTTGTGTCATCACTTGACATTGTTAATGTTACAGTCTAATGTATAATGTTACATGTTGTGTCCGTACTTTCCCCAAAAAAATATTTTGAAAATCAAAAAATAACAATCAGATGAATGTACATCTTAAGTAGTCTTTAATGTTTGAATAAATTCGATTCCAAATTTTTTTTAACAAATCTAACTGGCAAAGATGATATGATACTATTAGCTGTTTTTTTTAAATATTGAATAGAAAGTTGACACTAATGGTCTTGCCGCCCAAAATGCGATATAGATAGATAGAATAAAACAAACAACCCATTATCAGCAATTAAATAGAATGGATTTTTTGGCAACTTTTCCGTCGTAGAAAATATTTACAAAGTTCATCTAAAAATGATATACAATCTGTATCAAGGCAAGTAATAAAACCATTTTTTAACAATGAAACAGTCATTTCCAAGTTATTATCGTAAAAGTAACCAATTTGTAGTCCAAAAAAGGTTTCATAACCCATTTCTCATTCGCCAGAAAAAAAAGATCTCCTATTAACAACCTATTTATATCACAATGACAAACCGACAAAAAAAGGTAACCACGCGGAGCGCGCGCACGCCCCATCAATTTGTCACCCCAACGAGACAAAACAACAACAACATCGACGCGACGCAACGGATGTATAGGAAGCTCGCGTTGCTGCAGCAATTTACTTTCCAATTAGATTTTCAATGTTTCCGAATAGCCCCAGCTATAGAATTTTTCCGGTCAGCGGCGGCCGTCCATTCATTCTCTCTCTTCCTCTTTTTCCCCATATAAATCGCGACCACGGGCAATCGCTTTCCGCAGCCGCTATTACCGTCTTTTGAGCGCATTCCCTGCGCCGATTGTACGTGTGTGCAGCTTAATTCGAAGCGACAAGCGCCAGCTGACGACGGTGGCTTTTTTTTCTTGTCGTCGTCGTTGCTGTTGTCGCGAAGGTAGAGACGATATTTATGCAAGCGATTACGAAATTCCCATAGGGGAGTTTAATTTTGCCCGGTCGCGGTTTCCCAGACGAATTACGTAGTGGTTTCTGTGTGTGCGTATCGCTGATTTACGATTTTATCTTGAACGGTTTATATCGAAATGTGAAGTGGTTGGGTCGATTTGGAATTTAATAGAGGATAATTTTACATAACGGTTTTAGTTACATTTATATTGGAAGAGATGAATCGAAATTGAAAGTTAGGTTAATTTGTACCAAAATATTGTTTGAATTTGTATAATATTTTCGTATTTTTCCTTATTCTTATTTAATTATTTCTTTTCAACTCAAGCCCTAAATTCAATACCTTAACCTTAAATGAAAAGCAGGAGAAAACGATAAATTAGCAATATAGTATAGAAATTTATATTTTCATAACAAGGCTTCGAATATATATAAATACACAATTTCCAAGTAATCTCACAAAAATCCCCAAAAACTAACAAAGGAAGCAATATCGTTAACGATCTTCCTGGCTGACAATTAATTACCTCGGCAACCTTCGCGACCGCTTCCAACCTGCAGATCCGCTCTGCATTATACCATCTCTCGCCATCTCCGTACACTTGACCTTCGGCGCTTCGCGTTAATCGCTCGATCGATATACACCATTATTGCTCCTCTCCTCCAATTAATCCCCTTCCTCGAGCGCGTAATGGCACCGATCGCGCGATAAGTATATACCTGCACTGATGCGTGCGCGACGGAAAGAAAACGTCGTCGTATAGAGGCCGATTGAGATCGCAGAGGATGGACAGCGTTGCTGATAGTAGATCGCGCGATTTCGTTGCGCAATGGACGGAGGTTATTGTTATCGACGTCGCTGGTTCGAGGGGATGTCGAGGAGCCGAACGTTTGTCTTTTATTAGCCTGTGTAAGATTCGCTAACAGGTTGATATTACATGATCAGCAGTTTAAGTATTGGTGCATGCTGCACGCAGGTAAATAAGTGGTTCCTCTGTTTGAGTGCCACTGGAAATTGAGGGAGAGAAGTTTTATGTGCCATTGCTATTAGCAGTCTTCGTATGCTAGGATACTCACAATAGCAAAAAATATAGTATCTTTTCTTCTATCGACACCAAATTAGAAGTATTAAGGCTGTATGTCTCGCTTTCTACAACTAAATTGATATTGTTGTAAAAAATGTTTATAAACTTGGGTAAATTGGTGTTAAAGGTGACTGTCGACTTTTAATGAATAAATATTATTAACACTAAACCAAATATTCTCCGAATAACAAATTTTTTGTGGAATTCTATGTTAACGATCAAATTATCGAGTTTAGAACTAAATTACGAATACGCAAAAAATACATTGAGCCAAACATAAATGCTCTCGTAAAAAAAAAACAAAGAAAAACGGAGAAGAACACGAAGCAGCGGTAACTCAGTCCGACAGAGCGGGCGCATAAAGACGTGAAGCAAGGCACAAGATCAGATAATTAGCGTCGGAGCGTGTAGCCATTTCTCTATTGCCCTTTGCGACTCCTCCATCAGTGAGAACAACTCTGGCACATCGCAGCTACCGCAGTGACAAACGCTGCCGAACGTGCCATTAATTCGTTCAATGTATACATAGGATTCGAATGTACGTGAGAAAGGAGAAATGGATTTGTACAAGAATTCTAAATTACTTTGACAAGAAAATTTAATTTAGATAAATTATACTAATTATTAAGTTTGTTTGCTCTTAGACGAAACTTTGTGATTTGTAAAAAGGAAATTTTTTAGAAAATTTGATAAAATTGTTCTATACGACATTTTGAACTGAAATGCTTAATTTTAGAAATATTCTGTATGAATGTTCTACAATTAGTAGTGGCTCATTTAAAAACTCGATGTGATTGGTTCATTGAAAAAAGCGCGAATATTTGAATTTCTTATTTTATGATGATAATATGATGATGATGATGATATGATGATGATTATGTTTTTGTGATTGGAAACAGTGTTTTTTATATAGTTAATAATTATAATAGTTTTTTACAAATAAAAACAAGATACGATGATGAATCTAGATTTCATTATATTATCAGTTAAGCGCCATCATGCGGTAAAAACGTGTGAACATAAACGTCGTGAACACGTCCTGTCGCTAACTTCTTCAAAAGAAGAGAATTCCATTGTGCAGAAAGAAATAAGAATCATGGTAAAAGAATACCCTAAGTTATTATTAAACAAACATTTTTTTTGGGCGTATTTAAAAAAAAAATTCAAATTCAATAGTATGTTTTTTGTAAAATTTTTGAGGTTAATGTATTTCCTTTTATTTTTTATTAAAAAATAATTAATGAAGTACATCAAGTATTTCTTGTTGATAAATATACAGTAGCAGAGAATATAAAATATGTTGGGGAGAATGTAAATACGAGGATGATTCTTATTGTGTAGCAAAGTACCAGTACGCCATCTGGCGGTGTAAATAATTAATTTCTCTTACAATTCCTTTTCCAATACTGTTTAGTCTCTTTCTCAGAGCACACATTACAGCGAAGCCATTTCTATGTCTTTGTAACGAGATTTTCAGTTCTTGCCCTGGTGTAACCTAAGTCTTATATTTAACATCGGATCCTACAAAGAAAGCGCCTAAAAATCAAAAAGTTTTTCATTTCATACTAACAATAAATGAAGCATAAAATTCCATAAGGTTTTTTCTCAACTATAGCCGTCAATTCGTTACCTACGCGAGATGTCCCTTCTCTTTTTATCTCGCATCGATCACTTGGTTTTACGCAGGATCAATTACCGCGATGAACATTAAAATCTATCATTCTGCGAAGCGAGAACACGCCTTGATCGCCTATCAGGGAAAAAACACAGACCTGATCCAGTCTCTCGTGCGGTACATTAAAGAGGATGACGACAACGACGACGATGACATCTCGATAACTGTCGTTCCTGGAAGCAAGTTGATCGCGAGCGAGGCTTATCAAAGTCGGCCAATGTTATTGGAGATGCGTGAGTAATAGCAAAAAATTGAAAAAATGGAAAAATTATTAGTTCAGATTTATGATTTTACACGCCTTGGAATTATATGGGAAGAAAAAAATTGTTATATTATAAACGAATTTTTAAACTAATTGTATTTAAAATATATCATAATAAAGGCTCCGTTAGTAAGTTTCAAACTGAATCCTATTTTTAAAGAAAAATATTCTGATAAATGCTCAATTAGCCAGAAACAATAAAAGTTCTACACAGCGTGGCGCTTCATATTTTATTTTTAAGGTTATTTATTTAAGTTCTATACTTTAATTTAAAAAAATTCCAACATAGCCGATTTTGGCATCTATTCTATACAGACCAGTTAATTTCGATCTTTCAATAATTCACAACATTCGGCCATTGTTTTTTTAAGAGAGGGGATTCGAGAGAAATATTTTTAGAACTCATTCATCCGTATTCCTTTATTGATTACTAAAAAAAAAATAACATAACTTAGAACCCCCTCAACCACCCGCACGAGTACAACTACGAATTGGGACATCAATCTTTCTCATAAAAGTCAATCGAAGAAGAAAAAAAAGCCGCGCGCAATAGGCATTCGATCTCATTCAAGAAGTTTGCGAGGACACTGAGCACACACACAGGTGCACGCGCTTTGCTATACGAAAAGGTCATAGTTGTCGAAGTGGCTAAGTTTGTTTGTCGGTGCAAAACTTTGCGAATGAGGTGAAACGGATTTAAACTTCCGTTACTTTCAATTGGTAGAGTCCGGCGGGGTGCATTGAATTTGAATACAGTCGAGGTTTTTGTTGATTGAATTTGGGCACGTGCCTCTGAAGAAACTAGCCATAAAGTTGAAACTTTAAACAAATCATTATTTTAAATGAATAATGCAACAATATCTTACCTCTGAGAAAAAAGAATACCGTGATACAACAATTCTTACATCTCAGATGAGAAATGCATTAAAAAATATATTACTTTCAAGGATATTACAAAACAAGAGAAGCAAAATTCGGTCTATAAACCGATTTTGCAACAAACGCCGCTAACGAATCTCGCGGTAACGAACGCCAATCGTAGTAAACAGGAACACGAAATCTGCATGTAAATTAGAAAAGAAAACGAGCATACAGCCTATTTTTCCCGAAAATAACGAGATGAAAGGATTCTCGTTAAAATTCTCCGGGGAGGATAACGCGGGCTGGTGGAAGCTTGAATGGAAGCGAGTTTTGGCGTAAATTTTAACCGCGAGGACTTGGTCGTGTCTTAAGGTCTTTTAAAAAATCGCATACGTTTGGTGTAACGATTCTCGTTACTTTCCATATAGAAAAAATACCGTAATACCAGGCACACGTTTTTATCAAAAGATGAAAGAGTTTCCATGGGGTTCATTTTTACGCGATACAAATATACCTCGTTATTGAATCGTTCAAAAAGCGTCGTATTCGTATAAAATTCACATTCAACTACGTTTTTGAAAATTCCAGGTGATCATAAAATACACGATAACCAAGATAACCAAGACCATCGCTTTACACATAAAACTATACGCCCTTCCCTCAGTCTAAAATTCTGCAATTTACTCAACAGCTAGCCATAAACTGAACGACTCCCCTAGTCCCTCCTGAAGAAAGAGAGAAGGAACAGCAACCCCAGCGCGTTTCTCACCGAAATCACTTAATTCACGCCCTATCAGCCGACGCTCGGGCCATAAACAGCCGAGAGGCAAACCGAAGACGAGATAAATTCAGCGCGAGAGCCTTCGATTTACAATTGCCGACTTATCGGGCCGAAGTTCGAGTGAGCCATTCGGAGCCACGCGCGCGGAGAGATGAAGATAGGGCTGCGAGTTATGCGCGCGCGTACGTTACGTTACGCTTTTTCCAAGAGAGAGAGAGAGTGAGAGAGCTTATCGCTTTCTTATTGCCCGACTGGCTTTCGTAACTCTTGCGAGGGATGCCGGAGATTCGCGTATACACCGAGAAGATGCGGCGAAACAGGTGGATGGGGTTTGCGAGATTGGCTTGTTGCGGAAAGGAAATGTATTGTTTGTGGGGTTAGGGAGGCCTCGGGGTTCTGGAGTTGCCGAAAAGTTATTGTTGTTGCTGAGAATGTTAGCAACGGTATTTACTATGATTTTTAAGTTTTATGAAGACTGCAATTGATGACCGTCAGATCTTATATCTGCGTAATAATCATAATTCGATAGGTACGACGACAGCTGTTGACATTTATTGGCAAAATGAAACTGGCACATTTAGGGCACTTTTAAAAGACTTGATCTTCACTGTTTTAGTCACATAACTCAAGATATCATGAAATTATTATTTTCCAATACTTGAGTTTTCAGCTTCAAGCCCATCATTTTTTCAAAATTCGATTATAAGATTGTTTTTATTACTTTTTTCATCTACTTATTGTCTGATCTCAACTTATTCAAAATTCACAAGAACTTCCACGTCGATGAATATTCAATTACTCTTATTAATAACAACGGCAATGGATAGACTTTCGTTTCGCGAGGTCAACGCTCCTCGCGCGTTATCGCGGCGTGCGACTCGATACACACTCCGCGGAAATGGAAAACGATATTTATCGGTTCGCCGTTGTTTATGCGCAGTTATTAGCGCCGAGCTTGAGTTTCACATAGCGGTGCGGAGGTTATTTGTGCTTTTTAACGGCCGATATTTCCCTACGGCTGTATAACAAGGATACAAAGTTTGTTGGGAATTGAATTTTTATTTTAATTCGTGAGTTCTTTTATCAAATAAAATACTTGTGATGATATGTAATTAAGTAGTTTTTTTTTAACGGAGAATTGTGTACGATTATGTAACAAGAAATGGTTAAATTGATAAGATGAAAGATGGCGAGGATAAAAGCAGGTAGCTTACGGTGAATTTAGATTACGAGATAAATTATTTTCATTCGCCGATAGAGTTTCATCTATTTATCTTTGCAAGATAAATTTATTATAGCATAATAAGATAGTAAGAGACATTTCAAGAAAGAATGACTAGTTGTTTATTAATAACGAGAAATACGCAAATTATAATGTAAATTTTAGATTAAACATAGAAATTGCTTTGCAAAATAATTAAACTTTTCGAAATTACAATATCCAAGAGAGAAACGTTATCTCATTTAAACGAACTTTGATGTAAATAAACCAGCAACTTTTTAATAGGAAGACCGACAAACTTTCTTACTATACTTAAAAAAAAGTTTACAAAGTCCATTATTTCCCAAATAAACCGTCCTTCACACGCAGCAAAAATATCTCCCAAATGTTTAATCAAACATTTCAGTGCACCACACCCAACAAAAAGGAAAAAACCTATTGCATCCTTCAAACCATTTCCCCCGAAAATCCCATGAAAAGATATAGCTATAGCCCGCATGCGCATTCATCGACCCTACATATAAAACACAAACCGCCCGGGCGATTCAAAACGCACAAAACAAAATAGCCTTTTATTTTTCAAAAAACCTTATACCCCGGATGATCATCGCGCGCATAATGAAAGCTCTCCGGTACGGCGTAGCTCGTAACCCCTCGTCGCTTTGTGTATAACCCGTCGGCAAACATCGGCGCTTTTTCGCGCGAGGATTTAATTCAAATACACGATGAATATCAAACAGAGCGAATTTCCGTGCACGTTGATTACGCCCGCGCGTTCGAAAAGTCCCCTACACAGAATAAAAAAACAGGTAGATGTGTGTGTGTGTGTATGTGTGTGTGCGTGTGTGTGTGTGTCTGTGTGTGTGTGTGTGTGTGTGCGTGTGTGTTTGTGTTTGTGTGCGTTGACCGATTCCGAGGAACAATGCGGCATTGTGCAGCTGCTGCTGGGGGTAAACAGAATTAGGCGATGTTCCGGTGGTAAAAGAGTTGGAAGTAGAGTGGTGTTGGTAATCATGGGTATAGTGATTTTTGGGCGGGGAAGATTGAATGTTCTATTGATTTGATTATGTTTTAAGAGTGGTAGAGGGATATCTGGTTTTTGATATCGTGATATTGGTGATTCTTTGTTGAAGGGGAACACGTTATTCATTTTATAAAAAGTTATGTATATAGATAAATTCAAGTTTTGTAGGAACACAATAAGTCAACGTTTCTTTAAATTGTTCCTCCATATACATGGATTCTTAGGCCAGACACAAGCTCAAGAATGTCAAACAGTTTAACCGATTACTCCATCAAGACTTAATTGCTCCCATAACCCCCGCGTCCCTTCCAGCCAATTCCAACCACGAACATCTCATCTGTCCCTCGACCTCTTCCCCCTTCACCCAATCAAGTAAAGAACCTCGCACACAAAAGCCTCGAGCGCTAATTAAGCATATAAGTATATAGACCTCCTCCGTACACTATTCTCACTTCCATCCCAGTTCGCACTCGCATATAACTCGGGCTTCGTCCGATAAAGCATTTTTCCCCCCACTTAGAACCACACAGTGTACACACACATACGTAATTGAATCGCGTGTAATTGCGCGAAAGCTTTTTGCGAGCGCGACCTGACGAACGACCGGCCGCACAATTATGCAATCCGAGAGATCCGAGGCGTCGATAAGCCGTCTTTGAATTTCCCGCGCCGGGGAATCCCCGCGATTAGATCGCGCAAAAATGGCAGATCTTTCTCTCTCTCTCTCTCTCTCTCTCTCTCTCTCGTTGTACATATATATGTGCACACATGTATTAATTGACGAGGTACGGCCGATTGTTATCTCGGTTCTGTTTTTCTCCCCCGGCCGCCGTGCGGAGATTTATACACTTTTGAGAATTTATATAGAAATCCCCGTGTGTATGTGTGTGTGCGCATTGAAAGAGGGAAATTATTGCGCGACGGGAGAGGGGAGAGGGTTATCGGTGCATCTGCAATTATGGCCAAGAGCCATAAATAAGAGGAGAGAGAGAGGGAGAGCGTATCAATGCCGCGGCGGGGCCTGCGCATTCGATCGCGCCTTTGGGTAATAGTTCAACGACTCCAATATTTGTAGTTGATTATTCAATAGAAGGTGGGATAGAGAAGGCATAAATTTCGCAAAAGCCGTGTAATTTTAGGTTTCACGGGCAAGCTGATGAGATTAGCTGTCTTTATTAAACCAATAAACTCGACGATTTTCTCACGGCTTATCGACGGCAAGAAGTATTTTCTAGCGAGACGTGAACTTACGGTTTACAAACTGGGAGCACTCGCATGTAGTAAAACGCGTGTTATGTGTTTGTCGTAAAATTAAGTACGGTTGACGAATATATTAAAATAAGAAGCTACCCGTAAAGCACGCGTAGAGATTGAATAATTAATATATAATTGCCCGTTAAAACTGTAAATGACATTAATTTTTTTTTTCGATCATTGTTACTGTTGCTCCGCACAACATCGTTCGTTATTTCTCTCGGTAAACTTAAAATCGCGCTCACCTACCGATATAATAATCCTAAACTGGAATTCGGCGCGTGCGCGAATCCGACGACATCGAAACGCCCTCTATCGTTAAACGTCCTCCCCTTATCCCGACCCCCATTAAGCGAAATCCGCAGCGCGCTAGCGAACATAACCTCGAAACGCATCAGCAACGACGGCGCGTCTCGGACGCACCCGAGGGAGCCGTATTATAGTGCATAACGGTGCAAAATGATCTCGACATATCGCGCGTGTCTTGTTATATGTATATACACGTCCACACGATCTCTCTCTCCCTGTATCTCTCGCGGGAGGAGGCGCGCGACCTTTTACGAGGCGAGCATTAAACTCGCGGCGTCTCTCTTTCTCGTCCGCGCAACGATCGAGTAGCCAATCGCTCGCTCGCGCGTTAGACTTTCTTTCTTCCACTCTTGCGCCTTTGTCGCTCTGTTCTTTTTTAGTACTGCGAGCACGTATGGAAGTAGGTATCTTGTTGCCGCGGACGAGGAGAAACGCGTAAAGAGAATTTTTACTGCCGACTCTCTTCGGAGCATTGTAACGAGCGCTGGCCCGAGAGCAGTTGGTTCGCGAGGGTGCCGGGAGTATATAGGGAGTGTAGAAAGAGAGAGAGAGAGAGAGAGGGTGTAAAGCGTAAATGATATTTCGAATTTCATGGGGTGAGCGGAAGGTATGAAAGGTGATTACGATGGTGATGTAATATGGGGTTTAATGAAAATATAATATTCTTTAATTTTCTTAGAACTATTAGAATCAAGTAGGTACCAATAAGATTTATTAATATACTTACTACCAAAATTCAAACTCGCTTCGCGCGTACTGTTTTGTTTTTGAGGTTATGAACACTATTTTTCAATATGATTTAGTTTTAATTAATTTGAATGATAAAATAATTAGATACATGTTGCAAGAAAAAAATCTAATGTTTTTATTCTATTTTAATTATTTAGTTTTCTATTTCCTTGAAAATCTAAAAAGAAAAAATATAAAAACCAAACTACAACAGTACGATCTACATCCACTAAAACCCAAAACAACAAACCCTAGCCATTCGAAACGTACCGTCTACTCCTCGCACATAAAGAAAACATATTCTCCTCATCACGCGGCCGCGCTGCGTCCATAAAGAAGAGGAATCGCGCCACTCGTCATCCGCGCAAAAACCGATCGCGGCGCACAATAAAGGCCGCTGCCGTTGACAAATAAGCCGTGTTCCGTATCAGCGATATATACAACTCCGCCCGGCGGCTGCCCATTAACGGTGCGCACCCATCTAGCTATATACACGCGCGAGAAAAATAACCCGAGAGCGACTAATCGGCGCAATTAAATCGGAAATCGCGCGCGCTCACCGCCGCTCCTCGATTTTCATTGTCGAGAGAACCGTTCGCCGCTGTTCCATTATCTCTCTCTGTCTCTCTCTCGGCGCCCGCGCGTGCTTTCATTTCTTTTTCTTCTCCGTCTTTGAATTCGAAGTTGGCAAATGGCCGGGCCGGTAATTGCGTTTATTATCAATGGCATTGAGAGCGGGAGGTGTTTATTTTCGGTCCGCGCTGCTGCTGCTGCTGCTGTTGCGTGATGCGCGAGAGTTTGAGGTGAGATAGCGAAGGAGAAGAGCTGCTGCCAGTGATTTGCTTTTGCTCAGGGCTGAAAGAGAGAGAGAGAGAGAGAGAGAGAGAGAGAGAGAGAGAGAGAGAGAGAGAGAGAGAGAGATATGCCGTGGCCTGGAATCCGAGGCCTATTAAGCGGAGATTAGCGGAGTTTTACGTGTATATTGAAGAATCGGTAAATTAAACAGGATGATTTTGAATTTAGAATGGAATTGGGGAAATGGGGGAAACGGTAGTTTGATGTTTTACATTCGGTTTTGTTGGATGGTGAAGACTGAATGATGACTACATTAAACTTATTTATTATTATGACAAGTAATCAGTCAACAGTAGAATAATGTTAACGTATTACTCCATTGACACAATAACACAAACCTCTTAACATCATTAGTTGAGATTTAACTGTACACATTTAAAAATCCGTACGCTTATACCTCAAATATATTGTTTCAGATCAAAATATTTTGTTATTAATTATTGCTCCATAAATAAACTACAAACCTTAGCAATTTACAGTTACCTAATTGTTTATTAAAAAGCTACTTCAATAATTCTGATTTAGTTATTCATGGATTGCACCCAAGATCTCGTCATTTGTTTCAAAACGATCACCAATTCCCACACCTACGCCACATACTCTAGACAATAAAAATTATGTAGAATCACCAACATCTGCATACCTCGAGATCTAGACCATCAAAGCTATTCCTAAATAAACAGTTCACAAAAATGATCTCCATTTTCTCGCCTCTCTCAAACAACCCGCACTCAACCCCGCGCAAAAAAACAAAACTCCCGGCCGTCATAACGTTCAGCAAAGTGCGAGCATTACTCCTGCGGCCACCCGGGCTCAATCAATACGTATATAATAAAACTATCGGCCGCGTCCATCGAGATACCACCGCGCAGATAATGTAATGCGAAGGAGAGAGAGAGAGAGAGAGGAAGGGACAAGAGGTAGCGAGCGTCGCGCTCGACCGATCCGGTCCGGAGATAACGGTCTCACTTTTACGACGTATACATATATATATACACAGGGGGATTTGCATCGTGCGAGCGGCGCGTGTCGATCGTCAAGGGACACGCGCGAATTTTCTGATGCGTGACGTCGTCGTCGTTTTTATTTTTAGGAACTGGAAATTTATTGCGCGGATGGTATACGTGCGGGCTCTCGTGATATAGACATACTGTGTGACGAGGTTTTTCAGAATGTTGGGTCTCGAAGAAGTATTTTAGTTTCTATAATATTGAAGATGGATTTCGTGGTTAGGTATGATACGAATATATACGTAATGAGAGGAAATTGCATATTAATCTGCAGTAATGGCCAATATCCGAACGTCAAATGTACAGAAAATTCATTCGTATCGAATTGCTATGAGAATTTTTAATCGATTATGTATTAGCATCCTGAAATCGAGAGCAGAATTAGATCGAAGATTAAGAAACATATTTATAGGTACTTTCGATTATCGACTTTAGATAAATATTATAGTTGGTTAATTAATTTTACAAAAATGCTATCGAATTCGCAAATCATCTAACATAGTAAACGTAGTTATACGTCATTTTAAAAATATCCGAATGAAATTGAATGAATGAAGATGATGGATTACAAAATTGAGTTACACATAGTCAAATTGAAATTCATATACACTATACAATAATTGTATATCAAAACCTATAACATTTTTTATATAAAATATTTAATACAACGACGTATCTCACTAAGTACCTCTACTATACAGCTACCGAACCACTCACGCACAGTCTCACACCTCCTCAAAACATCACTCGCATAGACCAACCCACACACACATATACGTCACTCCCGCACCTCTCCCTCGCGCAAATTACGGTACCCCATAAAATTATGCGCGCGAGACAATGGGATTTTCGATCCTCTCGACGCGCAGCGTTACGTATTTATTGCGGCCGCGAGGCGACGCGGTGTAATAAAGTCGCGTGTCGTAGCGGTTTCGAGAGAGCTCTATTTACCGCATTGAATTTCAAAAGCGCAGCTCGTTAAATCCGAAGCAGAGAGGGGGAGGTTATTTCTTTGTTTTTGACGCGCGGCAAGCGCGGAGAGTGCGTGTCGCGATTGAAGGGGATGCAAATTGGAGGAGCCGCCGCGCTGCGATTGGCTGAGTAGCGTGTATGCGGCGTTTTTCTGTTGTGGATAGCCGTGTCAGGTTTCAAAGTTGGAATATTTTTTGTGATTTGGAGAGAAATATATAAGATAATCTGAAGATAACTGAAATTATGACCAAGCGGCCATGTTTATGTTGTCTTAATCGGTTATATACACTTGTGCTATATTTATTGTATGTTAAAAGGACGTAAGTTTGCCGAAAAAGTAATTAAAAGCTAGCGCGAGAACTGATAGAAAGTGTAAACACATACATAAATAATATCTGAATTTCGATTGAGAATCAAATAAGTCACAAGAAGATCAATAGAAAACAAAAATAATGCCAATAATTTGAGTTCGCAAGAATGAAGTTTTATAGAAAACTCTTTATTTGTATAATACGACAATAAACATTTCTTACCACCTTAGAGAATACGTATACATGACGATTCCTAACTATAAACAGTATCACGCCAAGAACTCACCTGAAACATAAAGAATACATATCGTTATAGTAGGTACATATTTTCTAATAATAATAAATGCATAGATCAAATATAATTATGATAAATATTGAATTTGCATGACGCAGCGCCAATTACACAAAAAAGCCTCTCCAAGACTCCGCTAATTACACAGCCGTCCGCATAATAATCCACCGAAAACCAACACCAGCACCACACTTCTTCTTCTCTCTCTAACGGACAATCGCCGCGCGCGGATCAATACAATTTCCTCGGCGTCATCGTTCCTTACGCTACTACCGCGGATTTTAATAACAAAGTGGCAGCGGCCGGCGGGATTATCTCTCTTACTCGCTCGTGGGATATTTTTCGTACGACAAAAAACGCCGCCGCGGGTGTAATGAGGGTGTAATAAGTGCCGATATTACGCGGGCAGCAGCGTAAGAAGCTTGTGGATCTTTCGAGGTACTAATACCCGGCTTTTTGTCGATAGTCGGTTGAGGATCTCTGGAAAAGTGTGAAAATTATGATGGCCAGTTTTGTTAAGGATTGCGAAATAGATGGAATATGGGTTTCTGCGACACGAAAAAATATCAATTGACAAAAAGTGTGCACACTTGAAAAACGAGAGAAAGCTCTTTTCATTCTTTTTTTTTTTAATTTAGCGTGCAAACGTTGTAGAATCCGAGATATTTCTTAAATTAAAAAGCTCGTTGTTTATCGTAGCGTATCGCTGGTATGTTTATTCTCGGTCCTTGGCCTCATTTTTTTCAGATCAAACGAGCGTTTGATATAGTGGCGTTAAAAAATGCTGGAAGCTCGACTATCACGGTCAAAGTGAACATTCGGCAAATTAAAAGAGAGTGAAGTAAACACTTTGAATCACAGGAGCCGATGTGTTGTCGATCTTCTGACATTTGTCAGTTTATAAGTGAATTACTATTTTTTCGTTTTGGTATCACTATATCTTGTAGAAATTTTATCAATATTAATTATTAATTAGTATATAAAGTACTATTTTCAGCCAAGACATTTATTGCCCCTATATTATTTGTAAAAAAAAAAATTTAATTATAATTCACGGCTTTGCAGAGGCTTAAATATAGTCTAATGTTAACAGTTACAACTCTAACGTGCAAGTCTAATCTAGAATACTTATATAATACATATTATACAAATACCAGCACTTACACCACAGCATTAAGGGCTTCTCAGTCCATTTAAATAAAAATAAGTAATTCCACTTTGAAAATTCCTTCGCGTCCCCAAGCTCCAACTTCTAATCTCAAAAGAGATCTCGAAACCAAATTTTTTTTTATTCCCACAATAATTCAAGCAGCGCCCTGTTAATCTTATTATTTGATTCATAATCTTCCCGGACGTTATCGCAAAACTCTCGGGAGTCTCTCGCAATATTTTCCCTGCTTATACCCTCTCGTGAGTAATAAAGGCGAGCGAGCGTGCGCGCACGCGCGCAACAGGGGCGTCGTTAGCTCGTGCGCGTGCGCTCGTTCCGGTCCAGCACGCTCGTGTAAATGCCTTCGGTGATAATGATAGCGCGATAAAGTTCGAAAAATGAGGAAATTCGGCGCGTTTGAGGTGTACCTACGTGAGCGCATATAGATGAGGAAGCGCATTATCGAATAACTCGTAACTGTATAACGGAGATAAGGAGCATATAACGCGCGGGATTTCGCTGTATTTTGTATAATAAGGCTTGTCAGAAATTTATCACACGAGCTGCTCTCGTTTTGCTCGCGTTGTAGGTATTTGCTTCGGGTGAGCGTGTGTATGAGTATTTTTGTGTGCGAAATATCAATTTACACGGTCTGGGAAAAAATCTTTTTGCGCCGTTATTTGGAGGGTTTTGTAGTAAAGAAAGTACTTTTATAGAATGTATTGGATGATCGATTGTGAAATTGTCACTTTTATTGAAAATAGACAACGTGTAGATATGTTGTAACCTTAGTTTCCCATTGTAACTATACCTATGCAACAAAAAAAGTAGTGCATTTAAGGGGTTTTGCTGGAAATTAATGTATGACTTTGAGAAATAATTATTCTAGTAACTTAGGATTTCTAACAAACAAGACTATAAATAAACAAGGTATTAATTTTTCTTTTTAGTCACCTGTAAGTAATTAACATCCTATGAAGGCTTTTATTTATTGTTATATTTTTAGTTTGTTGGCTTTTATTTATTGACTTATATTTATTGTTTATTACTTTTCAAAGTTGATTTTAGAAAGAAATTTTTTCCTACAATCATCTTTTAGATTTTCTCTAATACAACGACTAATTCAGATATCATCGATTACATAACATCATCTATACCTCCACCCTCGCATTACATAAAAAATACGACTACGAGTCAAAACGTCAACAACTTTCCCTCGGGTTAAGAAATCATTTTTCCCCGCACCGATCAACACCACGATACGCGATGCGCATGCAGCGTAAAATTGTCCGCGACGCGTCGGATAATTCCCACACTCTCTCTCGCGAACCTCGCGCAAAAAGCGGATTCGCCGACAGAGAGAGAGGAAGATGATATGAGTCGAAAAACCGGACTAATCGCGCGCGCGGCTTCGCGTATATATACACACACGGCGCGCAGGTTCCGGGAATCCGATAATCCCGTGGAATGCGAAATGAAATCGATGGCAGTCGCGCTTTCTCTGTGTATGTGTGTGCGCTCTAATTGCCGGCATCTGGCGCGTTTTGTGCTTATGATAAAGGCAGACAGCGGGTTCTTTTTTGCCGGGGTATTAAAGCGTAGGAAATATGGTTATATTCTGGGAAAATTTTAGACCTTTTTGTCGGGTAGTTTGCGTTAAGTTTCAAGTTTATACGGAGAAAAGTAATGGGTTACCGAATTATTGAAAAATATAGATAGGCAGTAGCCTGCAGAGCAAATGAATTATAATTAAAATTTTTTTTTTTTGCAGGCTTCTAGATAGATATTATCCTAAACGACTGTATATCTACTGTTAGGATTATTCGTGTGAAAACATTTTATTTGAAATGTTTCTTAAATACGATTAAAATTATAGTATATTAGGAATGAGGATTAAAATGAACAAATGTATATTGAAATACGATAGAAAATCACACGCAGATAAGCACATAATTTGTCGTACCACTAACACATCGATTTAGAAAAAAACCTACCCCAATACAAACGCAAGCGTGAATTCATTCCTCCCACCACCCACCCAGCCATCCCCAAAAACCATGTCACAGCATCGATCTACCCAATAACCACTAGACTGCCGCATCGTACACACGCTTCCATTTCATCATCATGGCGGTCTCGCCGAGTTTCCGGGAACCCCGCGCGCTCTTGCGTAATTAGCTCGAGAGCGGCGGAATCCGCGCGCGCTGCATTTTTGTCGCGCCTTCATACCGCGAAACGATTACGCGCTTTTTCGCTCGCTCGGTAGTAGAGGGTATCATTTTTATCGTCGGCCGAGAGGTATTTCCAAGCGCTTAATTACTCGGCTCGAGGAGTTGATTAGAGAGAAGCTAGATCGCCGTGGTGTCGGCGCTTTTATAGGTGAAGAGAGGGGAGAGAGCAGGGATTGTTGGTAGGTGGTGATGTGTGTGTGTGGGTTTTAAATGGGCGGAGATGTAGCGATAGATTTAGGATAAATAATGTGGTAGGGGTTTGGTGGATTGAAGATTCGTATAAGCAGATGGTAAAGGTAAATTTGTTAAAAGCGGCTATCTATCTGATATATCAAAGGTAAAGATAATAGTATTGATGCATAATTAATAATCAAAAGTATAATACTGTTCTTAGAAACAAAGTTATAGCCAAAAATTGTAAGTAACTTATAACCTTAACATTTCCACCAGGGATGTTATCAAATGATATACATTATATATATATATATATATATGTGTGTAAAAAAATTATAATGGACTAAAATTCTCTTATAGTTTCATAACGATATATCCGACGGTATCCACCGTCATGAATCAGTGCACAAAACTATGCGCTAACCGCGAAAGCTACACCCATAGCACCATGACTCACCTAAGCTTAAGAACGATCGGAATCCCCGGCAGGACGAAGAAGAAATCGGACTATCGAGCGGTCGATCTTGCTTTTTCGAAAAACTCCCCCTCCTCAGCTTAAATATGAGCCGGAATCTACAAGAGCCGGACAAAGGAACGCGTCCTAGTCGTTACGTCGGGAAGAATCCAGGGCCCCGCGCGTAATTGCGTGCGCGTGTTGGCTAAATGAGATTTTTGCGCGCGGCTGGGAAATGGCGCGCGAAAATTCTTTCTACGCGGCAATTAAGTCGAGAAAGAGAGCGTCGTTTCTTTCTTTCTTTTTTTGCTTTTGTTGGTTGGCAGAGTCGTCGTCGTTGGGGTAGTTTTCAAAATTGAGTTGAGAAAGGCGGCTGCGAGCGAGCGCTAATGCGATTGCGCTGGTGTAGGACTGCGCTACGGCCATGTTTTGAATTCTTTGTAAGTCTAATTCAGCTGAACGGAGGGAAGATGGTGCATGTGTAGCGCATTTACGGGGAATTTTAATTTTTATAATTTCTTTCTGTCCGCCGCTTTGGTATCAAGTTGGAACATTTGAGAATGGGTTTAATGTGGCTTTATGCGTCCATTTGTGTAATCAGCGGGTTTCTACTTTTAAGTTATATACGTTTACTTTCTTCATACATAAATATAGAAATAAAATTTTAGAAAACGTTGAACGTCTATTAGGGACTTGGCACTCAAGGGAATGTTGCATTACTCTTTCATCATATATAGATGTTAGGGCTGCACGATATAGCAAGATTAATCTTGATATTCTATTGCCTCAATATTTTAACTCAATACATACTTTGAATCTTTCAAATAATCAACTCGACTACAGTCACACGTCTGCGTGACTAATTGACTACTATTTCACTTCACTCAGTCACAACTATTTCACTTCAGCGTGCCTTCTCCATCTACGTGAACCTCGCCTCCTTCTGCTATTTGGGATTAATACTTTTTTAAACAATCGACTCGTTTATTGTCACACATCTACGTAATTCATCATGATCAAGAATTTCAAGACAAAACAATAATACTTTTCATATTGACTGACAAGATGAAGACAAGAGAGAAATTTTTAGGAATTTACAAGAACGAGACAATAATTACAGAAAAATCGTATTGCCTTGCTCTCGTGCAGCCCTAATTTTCGTAGCCTTCAACGTTTATCAACTTTTAAGCAAAATTGAACTTTCTATGACCTATTGATTTTTATTTAAAATATTATTCGACTTAAAATATCTCATTTTCAATTATTGCAATAAAATCAATTTATTTTTTACTTCACAATACTACAACTCTAAAACAGACGTTTCTAAACCGTATTCGTTAATTCAACTAGAATCCAAACGTCTATCTACTTTTCCAATTTACCAGTCTACGTGGGGTCATATGATTATAGATAACCAATCACATTGCATCTATTTTGGCTCCAAATACAAATAGAAAATCCTATAAATATACAACGACCACATCCTACCCAGCCCGAAACTTCTCTCAACCCACACAGTCCCATCGATATACATCCGAATCCTCCCCGAAGCCCAGCGTCATTACTCCCACCAGTCTACATAACGATCGCACGTATTCAGCCACTATACTCCTCCGTCTTCGTCTCTCTCCTCTGGCAAATTGAAACCGAAGTAGCGGATCGGCGCAGTAAGATGGAAATCGAGGCGCTGGAGGGACACGAAAGGGGAGGAGAGCGCGCGGATCGAGAGAATTATACATACACAACAGGTGGAGAGAGCAAGGGCGAGGCGACGTCATTGGAAAGTCAATCCGGACGCGGCGCTCGATTATCCGGAATTGTAGCGTCTGCAGAGCCGTTGTTGTTATTGTTGTTTGTAAAGGGGATTGGCGGCCGATTGGCTATTTGCAAGGGTCAAAGGAAAGTAGAGTTGATGTATTTGGTACGTGCACTTTTGTTTCTCATGATTAACATAAAAGTTACGTTGGATTTCAGATATATTTTGTCGTGGGTTGACTACGCAATATTCTATACTTATCTTAATACAACTTCGGCAAGCTGGAGAAAGATTCGTTAAGTTAAAAAAATGTTGAATTCAACGTGGTTCTTTTGCCAGCTAAACATTTTATGTAAAAGTCAGTAAAAATGGGGTCACTTAAATTTACAACAATCTCGACAATTAAGGTTTCAGATCAGTTATTATACTTAACTTATTAACAAATATCTTTTATATTTGGAATATAAATTTATAAATTCAAAAATCTGATACCTTTACTTTCACTAAAAAAATATATATGCAATCACTGTTTTCCCAAAAATTATTTATCTGTAATCTAAGTATATGCTTGGTAATTTGGTATGGTCATAAAAAAACACTTTCGATTGCACCGCACATTCTATTCTCATATTTCTTCTCATGTATCTATTACTAACGTATTCTGCATATTATGGAAGCAACTAACTACTGTTGCTTTTTTCGTCATAAAAAGTACTTCGGAAAAAAAATTAGATTCTCGTATTAATACACATCTACATTTGACGTAAATATTCGACTTCCTGACATATACACACATGTTAGTATTTTATACATATTATAAAACATACAAAATATTTCCAACCGAAAATAAAATAATCCGTTACATCATATTTTCCCAATCCATTATTACACTGCCACCATCGACGCGCGAAAAAATATAAGGACAGCGTCCACGGCGTTTCTATCACGGATGGTAAACACCGTCCGACAGTAACACACAGCAGTAAAAAAAGAAAATATACACACGGAAAAATTCTTCGTGCAATTTTTACGAAGGGGCATTGCTCGAATAAAACAAAAAAAAAAGAAAAAAACGTGACTGCATCGCGTTGCACTTCCGCTTTTTCCCTCTCCCAGTCCATCCATCAGACGCGCGCGAGCGTATCAGTCGCGCGCGAGAGTATTTTTTTACGTCCAGCAGTTTCTCTGCTGCTGCCTCACTCACGCATGCGCGCACCCGCAGGGAGATTATAATTTTAAATATGCAGCGCGCGGCTAGTGTTGTAAGATGAGAGTTGTAAAAAATGTTAGTTTTGAAGAATTATCATTATGACAGGGAAATAGTAAAATATATTCTTTTTTGGGATTAATGTGCGGCAGTTACAAAATTATGCAAAATTATACAAGCAAAAACAGTTTTAATTATTAGCTAAATTTTTTTATTTCATATATTGCTTTATTGTTGCTTTAAATATTATTAACATTTCAACATTGTTCAGAACTATGAATATTCATAATCAGTGTTAAATATATTTTCCGAATTATTTAAGTTAAGAAGCTACATGATCGAAGCCAAATTAATTAATTGCAGCATAAAAAGACGTGAGCATTAGAGTGATTACCAGTACAGTAATCTCAAATCAGTTATCGACTCCGAACAGTTAAAAGCATTTAATGAATTAGGTACATGCACGCGAGAACTACAATAGTAAGACTCATGACGTCTTCATCAATAGCATTCGATTTAATCATCAATCTGCTTGTCTTTATCGTGTACAGTTATTCATCCGGATAATGAAGAAAGAATCACTCGAACACGTGCGCGCACGTGCGTTCTATATGACCTCACTGTAGATCAAATGCATCTCTCTATTACTAAGCAAAATCAAAGATATCTGCTTTATCACGGCAATGTTACGGTGTTTAATTGAAATAAATCCACTTGTGACAATCGTTGATGAATCGGTGAATTGATTGACCCCGTGTTCACGTCCAAGATCAAATCGAAGAATTTTCAATTATTTTTTTTACACTACAGGAAGTTATTGTATGACATTTCTGATTGAGAGGCATTTCATAATTGACAAAATATTATAAAAATGAATAATATTTCTATGAATATTTTTAAAAGTGTCGTTTGGCGCATTATTGGTTTAATGATGTTATTAAGACAATTGCTTTATATTGCTTCAATATTATACAAACATAAGTTTGCGATCATTGCAAATTTACGCTTTTGAATAAACTTACTACTGAACGATTAATATAGTTTGTTAGTGGTGTGACTATTGATAATATTATCAAAGAACTCTAAGAATATTGAAATTGCTAAAAAATACTACCTTCCAAATGTGAAGGTATAATATTTCACACTATACGCTAACAAATCTTCACAAAAGACTTCGCTGTTATATTTTGTTATTACACACAAGTGAACACCAATACAATACCCTCATACATTACGATAAATAAAAAAATTAAACAAATTGCAATAACCTGCACACACCATTACCTCCGAAGCCTCTGTCCATCACAACAAACAATTTCACATCTTCCAAGGCCCCGCATGCACTTCCGAAACAAAAGCAATAAGAAGCCATACATCCGCCGCGCGAAGAAGGCGCCACAGTGGGGCTCGTGCGCATGTAAGCGAGAAAGAGAAGTGTGTCTGTGGGTCGCGCAGGCCTTGGCCAAGTTCACCGCCTCCTCCTCCCCCTTCTCCTGTGGCCGCGCACGGCATCAGCGGTCAACGCACGAGACTCGCCACACGGATGAGTCATCTTACTTACTCGCGGCTTCGCTTTCGCCGCGGGGATATCACGTGCGTGTATGACTTGTGAGACGCGCGGTCGGATAGGTCATGGTTCAGGAATGGTTTTCGTTACGTCAGGGATCGGAGATTGCGGTGTTATTTTTCTCGAGGCTGTATTTGTATGCAATAGATGGAAAATTTTGGCAATTGTATAGAGATATTGTATTGATAAGTAACGGTTTAAGAGGTTGGTGAAGGAAGATTAAATTATGCCATATTTCAATTTGTTACAGAGCGTTGTTAAAATAGTATTGAAATCGCATTGCAATAGTATGGAACTAGTATTGAAATGGTATTGAAATAGTATTGAAATGGTATTGAAATAGTATTGAAATAGGATTGCAGTAGTATTGAAATAGTATTGCAATAATATTGATATCGCATTGCAATAGTATTAAAATAGTATTGAAATGGGACTGAAATCGCATTGCAATAGTATTGCAATAGTATTGAACTAGTATTGCAATAGTATTGCAATAGTATTGAACTAGTATTGCAATAGTATTGAACTAGTATTGAAATAGTATTGAAATAGTATTAAAATAGTATTAAAATATTATTGAAATCGCATCGCAATAGTATTGAAATAGTATTGCAATAGTATTGCAGTAGTATTGAAATAGTATTAAAATAGTATTGAAATAGTATTGCAGTAGTATTGAAATGGTATTGAAATAATATTGAAATAGTATTGAAATAGATTTGAAATAGTATTATTGTGAATCAGTTAAAAATTGATTTTATTAAAAATTATTGGAGTGTGGACGAAGCAGATGTGCATATCAAATAACACTAGAAATGCATTATTTCTAAAATTTAATACTTAATATTGTTATTAATATAGGCGTGTGCTAAGTTCTTATTATCAGCACGTTAAATCCTTAGAGTTATTTATAAAATAATGAAAAGGGAAGAGAATCTGTACAGCAGTTTTAATTTTCCTAGTGATATGAGCACGATAGTATTACTAAAAAGAACAGAGTTTATAAGTCATTGAGATAAAAACTTTGAGAATGTAAAAAGAATAAAACTGCCAAAAGTTTAAAAGCACAACTATAGAAAGTTGTAAAGCAAAACTTTCTTTAAAGTTCTTAAAACAAATCATTTGAAATTAAACGTTTAATATAAAAAAATAGTACTTTCCTTCAATTCTTTGCTAAACAATTGAACAAAATTGAACAAAATTTTTGTACACATCGATAAATTTAAATCACTCCAACCATCTCAGTTTGAACAACAATAATTTTCCACAAAATTTTCGAGAAATCTCAGCAGATAAAACCTCTTGTTGACTACTCCAATCCCCCGAAGGATTGATCGTATGTGATCCTCGAGAGTTAGCCGGCGCCTGTGCTCTCGAGGCACTTGGATGGGAGCGCGGATAGCTGCCGGATTAGCGGTAGGGCCGAAATCTGCTGTGGTTCGTCTTCCTTGGAACTTTGCCTCGCCTTTTCGTTACATAGATGCAGTGTTTCGCCTAATCTCTCCGTACTTCTATTTTGCCGTGGCTATATACACGTCCTCTCTACAAGATGGAACATCCGGCTCAATTCCTCCGAGACCGAAATTGAGATGCGATGGAGAATGTTGTCATTACTTTTTTGGGTTGCCGACAAAATGTTGTAATAATGTTTGAATAATATTACGATGAAAATTGTTTTAAGTAAGCGTTTTTAGTTTATACTTATTAAAATTTTACAATGTAAAACAAGAAACAGTTTACACCAATTCAACCATTCTATCTTTGAACTCTCAGCGAATTAATTTTTGCTACTGATTCGAGATACGTTCCCAAGCACTTCAGAACACACTTCGAAAAAGCAACTACGGATAGCCAGCGAATGCAAATACCTATCGCGTCGAATGAATTATCCGCGGCGCTTCTTCTTCGTCACAACGCCCACGCGGATCCGTGGGAATCGGTGCTTTATTGATCGCGTGTGTCTGTCCTCGTGAGCGATCGTCCGGAAAATTGACAAAGTCTAACGTCTTTTTGCACATCAAGAAAGAGAAGAAAAAGAGAGAAGCGGAAGGCGTTTAAAAGTCGTTTCGTTATCAGGGTAATGATATGAGTTTTCTGGAGAAAAGTTTGTATCGTAATGATGAAAGCACTTTTGCTGCGCTCTTTGTTTCGGTTTTAATGGACGTAAAGTAAGGTGGCGTCGATGAAGCGGGAATTGGTTGGGAATGTCTGCAAATATTAGCGAAGTTGAAAGCTGTTGGAAGAAAATAACGAGGCAAAATTATTTTTCGATTTTACTGTGAGAAGGTTAACATAAAAATGAATGTATGTGAACGAACGCACATTAAGAATCGCTGCTACTATACATTAATCAAAATTTTATTAGAAAATCCAAAATCTATTTTCGTTTCTTTTCTTTTCGTGATTAGAATTTATACTTATAAGGAGTTAGATCAAAAGAGAAATAATGGAGTATTATAAAACGAAGAAGAATAGTTTTATTTTTTTAAAGACGTTTCACTTGTAAGATAAAAAAAAAAATTAATCGTGGAAGGTGAATCCTAGAATAGTATATTATGCACCTACGGAGTAAAAGTAAAGAATGTCCCAGAGTGCGTGGAAATTGTCGATCGCATGCGATCTTTTTGCATAGCGAGGCCAAAAGTACATCTTGTACGACGGACGCCGGGAGCAAAAGTGGTATTTTTGGCCCGCTGGGCAAAAAATATTCTTTATAATCTTTATCAAGTGAACAAGATAACCCAGAACGAAATATTATTTTTAGCGATATAAAACGAATGGCATGTACACAATAAGCAAGGAATGTTAATAAAGCCAGTTTAACAAGATAATTCGAATCGGCTTACCTATACACCAGCAACAATCGAATTCAAGATACAGTGCAGCACTCCATATTCGAACGCTCACCCGATCATCTTCGTATCGCATGCAGACACCGTGAAATCGCCGGGAGCAAGGTCAGCTCGTACCATTGGCTCGTGACCCGTTTCCGCTCTTCCCACAACAAAGCGCGCTTATATATTATCAACCTTCGCCGCGGAAATCGAGAAAGAAACGGCGGAGTTTAAAATCCGCAAAAAGGTTCGCGTACATATCCTTCGCCGCGCGCTCGGTTATTTATTCTCACCTCGAGCGATTCGTCGCAGGCACGTGGTGTTGTGGACACGCTGGTGTTGTGTCCTCGGTCCGGTTTCGAATAAGGATAGAGAGAAGCCGTGCTGTGCAGTGCATGACGAAAAAAAAGTTTGATTTGTTTCTTGATTTGTTTTTGCGACGCGGTGTATAAGGTAATTCGCGTTGTCGGGGATATTTTTAATGAAAATTTACCTGATGTGGTTGACAGGATAAAAATAACGTATCTGTTCTTATGGACATTCTATTCTTGTAATGCGTGAATAATGTTTTATTTGTGAGTAGTTTTATATTAATGCTGATTGTCTGTCTATCACAATTTAGTTAAACAATTCACTAAATTTGACAGATTAATGAATGATTGCGATATATAATTAAATTATACATATAAATTTTGACATACAGCAGTGTTAAATGAGGATTTGACGAGTAGCGACAAACTTGTTCATTAATATGGCATTTCAATACTTGTGTAAAAAATAGAACGACTAAAATGTACGTTTCTTATATGAATACTAGAATAAAAAGTCGTTTTAGATAAATAGCTTGAAGAGGTTTTAAAATATTTAAACAAAATTATTTTCTTTTATTCTGCTATACATATGTTCAATAACTATAATATAAATAGGAAGGACATATATTTTACAGGAGTTTGAAAAGGTCTTTACCGATTAAAAAAAAACTTTCGTACATTATCAATTGAGTTGTCAAGAATATGTTTTAATTTCATGAAAAATAATTATTTAAAAAAATATATTATTATTGCCAAAAAACATGTCAACAGTATTACAGTAAAACTACTATCACATGTACCTTGAAATTAAAACATCGCGAATCATCATTTTTAACAATCTTGATAAGACACTTTCAAGTCTATCTAAGCATACGTTACTCACAATTATCTGGGAAAATAATAAAACTCCCTTCACCAGCACCGAAAAAAATACCGACTCTAAGCTCGGCGCAACATATTCATCATACCTCTCGCAACCATTAATCACGCAAATACGATAGATTAGCCGGCAAACGGCCCGATGATTTTCCCCAAGTAACAAAACCAAAGTAACGAAACAAGGCGAGAGAGCAGAGAAAAAATATCTCGCGAGCACAGGAAAGAGCGCATTATCGTTCTGCTCTCTCTCCCTCTCACACAGCATCCGCGACTATTAATTCTCAATTAAACTCGCAATAAATCCCGTCTCTCTCTCTCTCTGTTCCTCTTGGAAAGCTAACTCATCGTGAGCGAGCGCTCGATCTATCAATCGGGGGCCCTTCTCCTCCTCGCGCTCGCGCTATCCTCTCACGACTTTGAACTTGCGCTCTCGCACGAGCGATCGATGAATATTAAAGGTCGGCTTGCTCTCTCTCGTGTACACGTGTACCCGCGATTTATTACGCGGCTACGCGGGTAGGAAAAAAAAGAGCGACAGTTGCGGGCGGATGATTTAGGAGCGTTTGATGCGCCGGCTATCAAACTCGCACGCTGCGGCGAAATTAAAATTGGAAGGAAGGGGGAGGCGAAGGAGATTTCCCGATATGCGGGCGCTCGATTATCGAGACTAACGGGATGCGCGCCGAGGAAATTTTAATTTCGAGAGAGAGGAGGGAGGATATGGTTGAGATGAGAGAGAGAGAGAGAGAGAAGAGGGAAGATCTTGAGCCGCTCGTTAAGATTTTTGGAAAAGGGAGGGAGATTGGGGGTACTGATGGATGTCTGTTTTTGAAATTCAAGAAGTATAATATGATGATAGTAGTTTGATAAGTAAGATAGGTAACTGTTAATTAGTGGAAAATTTGATTCCCAATGCTATGGTCGTAATTTTTTAATAACTATTTCATAAAATTTTATGAGTTTTGGTTTTATCTTGTTTTGAAGATTATATATCTGTTATTATTGTATTTGATTAGATAAATTTCGGTTTAAATAAGATAGACGTAAAATACAAAATTATCCATGACCTTTATTAATCGCATGTAATAGGAGAAACAATTTTTTTTATACGAGATACGAAACATAAAAAAATGTATACATAATTTGCTCTTTTATATACAAGTAGTGAACGTGTTAACAGTGCACAAATAAAGAAAAGTATAGTTCATTTAATTAATAAATAATATCGGTTACAAAGAGAATAAAGATCTTTCTTGTATACCAAAGAGCTCACACGCCAGGTTCAACTGTAGGCGATATTTAAAATTGTTCAATATCCCTTTTCTAAAAAATAAAATACTATCTGCAAATATTTATCCCCTTATTTATATTTGAAAACACGAGGATGTAATTCATAGCGCTATCCGCGCACGCGACACAGCGCAATAGGTGTATATATATTTCTAAAAACTGTTATTTAAACGCGCATGCAGATATGTCATGTTCGCATTTACCCGCGATACTATACAAAGAATAGAAGAAAAAAAAACACACGCGCGAAAATGTGCGAGTGTGTGCGCAATTTTTCAGTGGATGTACGCAGTTTCGCGCGACGCGCAGCCAATGCGCCTGACAAAATTTATACAGGGAAAAAATTTTCGAATGGATGGATGACAGATGAGATATGAGATGTGTGAGAGGAGTTTTTAAATATTAATACCCCCAGTGACCTGGCTAACAATTTTACATAAAAATTTATAAACTTTTTCAGCTGTTCGCATTTTGGATTGTATAGAATAAAATAAAATCTATCGCAAATTCTTATAAAATAACTGCGAACTATTTTTGTTTCTATTTCTAAATACGTGGGAAAATTGAAAAATGTCCGGATTGGAATCTGTTTCAAAATATTTCGTGAAACATTTTTATTTTCTCATCCATTAAGAAGATTACAATCTGTATCCTATTGTAGTTTGGTTTCGTCACTGTTCTTCTTCGATTATTATACAAACGTTCGATGATTTTTTAAATGTTTCTAAAAATAAAAAATTTGACTAAAATTTTCTGCGAAAATCCATAATCAAATCAGAAACCTATGTAGGAATATATATATATATATATATATATATATATATTATACAGTAAAGTTTGTGTACTACACTTCGCTACAATTTTAACATTTGGAACATTTATTTTGCACTTTCTATAAATAGAACGAATCATTCGTCAAGTTGTTTTAGAAGTAATTTATAATACAGGTTGAGTAACTTTACTGCAGAAAATATCGTAAACCACTCAACTAAATGTCTCACAAAGAGAAAATGTGAACTTACAAGGACAATTACTATTTTCCTTTTATTACTACCACAACGTTACATAGATATACTTACTCCAACATCAAAATCTAAAATCTAATCTAAAAAATAATTATTCCTCACCGCACCATTGTTCAACAACGAAAAGCACTTCCTGTATCTCTTTAACGTCCGTCCCCTCTCCTCCTCCAACTTTTTCGCCGCTCAATTAATCCAATTTCGTACACGGCTCTACGTGCGAGCGAGCTACCGCGCGGGCGCGGCGATGCGTGAAGAAACAAGTCGCGCGCGAATTTGCTAAACACGGCGCGCCAGTGCACCGTTATACTTACTCTGGCCCCCCCGCGACGACGCCCACGCCGCTCGGAATGCGGCTTTTTTCTGCTTGCTCGGGTGGTATGGATGATGCAGGTTCCGGGGTGCGAAGGTGGTGGTGTATCGCGGGAGAGATGTTGTAGAGGAAAGGATTGACAGGAAGGAAAGGATGTGGAGGGGAATTCAGAAGATCGATTTCAAGGGGTTGGGGTTTTTTTAACAGTCCGCTGGTCGATTCTTTAATATTGTATCTTTGGCATTTACTTGGTTCTATGAATTATAAGAATATCAGTTTTTCGTTTAAATTTACTTTTCGTTGCTCCTTTTTATAAGATATTTTATCAGTCGAAAAAAAGACAAAAAACCTGTAACTTTATAGTTCCCAATAAGAAATATTATTATTCGATATAATTTACTTACAATTCAAGTTTACTTTGAATTCAGCACGAAACTTACAGGAATTTTGGGTTATTCACATTTGAAAGAACTTTAATGAAGCCTTTAAAATTATGCCGAAAAATATATTTTACGTACAGTACGTGCAAAGAGAATTTTGTTTCGTCAGAGCGAATAAGGTAAAATGGTTCTAAAAGAGACGTCGTTTCACCTAATTCTATACGTTTACGCTATATTAGCGTTTAAAAGTCAAACCTTGAAATTGCAAAAATTTAACATTAAATCATAATATAAAGAATTGTAAAAGTGACAATAATGATAATGAGTACATTAAATTCTGTTACATTTTCTTCTATAATATAATTTTATTATTTAAAATAGCGGGCTTCAAGTTGAAATATTTATAGTTTTGTTGAATGCAGCTAATGGTAGATTATATATAAGTCGTCAATATTGAAGCTAATGGCCAAATATTACTACCAGTGTGGTGTCAATTATTTAT